>VMDO01011086.1:0-68481 GCA_007922755.1 Pedetes capensis | reverse complement strand
TTTTAAATCCTCTTCACTTTCAGCAAGCAGAGTGGTGTCATCTGAATAATGCAGGTTGTTAACGAGTCTTCCTCCAATCTTGATGCCACGTTCTTCCTCATAAAGTCCAGCTTCTTGGATTATTTGCTAGCATATAAATTGAAGAGATAGGGTGAAAGTATACAGCCCTGACACACACCTTTCTCAATTTTAAACCACTTAGTGTTTCCTTGTTCTATTCAAACAACTGCCTCCTGGTTCATGTAGAGATTTCTCATGAGCACAATTAGGTGTTCTGGTATTCCCATTTTCCGAAGTGTTATCCATAATTTGTTATGATCCACACAATCAAATGCTTTTGCATAGTCAATAAAACATAGATAGACACCTTTCTGATATTCTCTGCTTTCAGCTAACGTCCACCTGACATCAGCAATGATGTCCCTGGTTCCCCGCCCTCTTCTGAATCCCGCTTGATTTTCCGGTAATTCCCTGTCTATATACTGCTGCAGTCGCTTCTAAATGATCTTTAGTAGAATTTTGTTGGTGTGTGATATTAATGTTATTGTCTGATAGTTTGCACATTCAGTTGGATCCCCTTTTTTGGGATAGGCACAAATATGGATCTCTTCCAATCAGTTGACCAAGTAGCTGTTTTCCAAGTCTGTTGGCATAAACATGTTAACACCTCCAGTGCTGCATCTGTTTGTTGAAACATCTCTATTGGTATCCCATCAATTCCTGGAGCCTTGTGTTTCGCCAGTTCTTTCAAAGCAGCTTCCACTTCGTTCTTCAGTACCATTGATTCCCCTTCATATGCAACCTCTTGGAATGGTTGGTCATCTACCAATTCTTTCTTGCGTATTCTTCTCATCTTCTTTTGATGTTTCCTGCATCATTTAATATTTTCCCTGTAGAATCTTTCACTACTGCCACTCGAGGCTTGAATTTTTTCTTCACTTCCTTAAGCTTGAGAAACACAGAGCATGTTCTTCCCTTTTGGTTTTCTGCCTCCAGCTCCTTGCACATGTCATTATGATATTTGTTTTTGTCTTCTGGAGCTGCCTTCTGAAATCTTCTGTTTAGTTCCTTAACTTCCTCATGTCTTCCTTTTGCTTTAGCTGCTCCACGTTGGAGGGCAAGGTCCAGTGCCTCTTTGGACATGTAATTTGGTCTTTTCTTTTTTTTTTCTTGTCTTTTTAAGAACTTTGTGCTTCCTTCTTGAATGATATCTTTGATGTCATGCCACAACTCTTCTGGTCTCCTATCATTTGTGTCTAATGCATTAAACCTATTTTTGAGGTGGTCTCTGAACTCAGGTGGGATATACTCAAGGTCATACTGTGGCTCTTGTGTACTTGTTCTAATTTTCTTCAGCTTCAGTTTGAACTTGCATATGAGAAGCTGATGGTCTGATCCACAGTCAGCACCTCGTCTTGTTTTGACATTTTGTATAGAGCTTTTCCATTGTCTCTTTCCACATATGTAGTCAATTTGATTCCTGTATGTTCCATCTGGTGAAGTCCATGTGTATAGTCTCCATTTATGATGTTGAAAAAATGTATTTGTAATGAAAAGGTCATTGGTCTGACAAAATTCTTTCATGCGATCTCCAGCTTTGTTTCTGTTACCAAGACCATATTTTCCAACTATTGAGCCTTCTTGTTTGTTTCCAACCTGCATTCCAGTCACCAGTGTTTATCAGTATGTCTTGATTGTATGTTTGATTTATTTCAAATTGCAGAAGCTGATAGAAGTCTTCCCTTTCTTCATTTGTGGCCTTAGTGGTGGGTGCATAAATTTGAATGATAGTCATATTAACTGGCCTTCCCTGTAGGCGTATGGATATTATTCTATCACTGACAACATTATGTTTCATGACAGATCTTGAAATGTCTTTTTTGAGGATGAACACAACCCCATTTCTCTTTAGTTTATCATTCCCAGCATAGTAGACCATATGATTGTCTGACTCAAAATGGCCTATGCCAGTCCATTTTAGCTTGCTAATACCTAGAATGTCAATGTTTATGCGCTCCATTTCTGTTTTAACAATTTGTAATTTTCCTAGATTCTTGCTACGTACATTCCATGTTCCAATTATTAATGGATATTTACAGTTGTTTCTCCTCATATTGAGTCGTGCCACATCAGCAAGTTGAGCACCCTGGGGCTTTACTCCATTTCCCTCATCATGGTAGACTCTACTTTGAGGAGGCAACTCTTCCCCAGTAGTCTTTTGAGTGCCTTTCAACCTGGGGGGCTCATTTTCCGGCATTATATCTGACAGTGTTTCTTTGCTATTCATACGGTTTTCAATGGCTAGTTGTTTTGGGAGTGGTTCGCCAGGTTTTATTCCCTCGTCTGTTTTAGTCTGGAAGCTTGGCTGAAAACCTGTCCACCATGGGCAACCTTGCTCATGTCCTAGGTTACAGTGGCAGAGCTCTCAGCCTCATCGCAACATACAAGCCCTACAGTGTGGCAAACTGACAGACATGTGGGGGAATAAGCTTGTAGCCACTTATATTTTGTTTTCCATTTTTATTATTGTTAGGTGCCCTCAGGTTGTGTCCAACTCATCTTCTTCTGTGTAGACCTTCTTTCTCTCTCCTGCTTTCTGACTTGCTAAAGAGGAGCTGGTTGAAATTTCCTATGGGTTTTCTTGAACCTCACTGGTCTTACCACTTGTTCAGCTCTGACCGTGTGGCAATCCTGTGTCAGAATGCTAATAGGCTCTTTCTTCACTGGGGCTGACCTAGTTTGCCTGTCCACTGTCATGTTTGTATGCTCCAGGCTTCTATGGGTGAGGCAGCTGTAACCAGACTGACAAAAGCCATCACCACTGCCAACGGTTTAGGTTATGCTACAGAGTCCCAGAAGAGCAATGATGTAGTTTGAAGTTTGATTTCCGAATATGAAGGAAGTCATGATTATTATGGAAGTAGTTCCATGTGTAAGGGTATGCCTTCCTAGACATGCATTGTATATAATTGTGTCTTGGCATAATTAAGTATCTTACTTGAAGGAAAGAGGAGGCAATGTCATAGTTATATAACAGAGTGATTGTTGTTGTTAGGTGTCATCCAATTGGTGTCTGACTCATAGCGACCCTATGTACAACAGGCAAAACACTATTGTCAGTGCTTCTCTGCTATTCATAGGGTTTTCAATCATGGATTGATTTTTTGGGAGTAGGTTTCTGGGTCCTTCTCCCAAGCCTACAGGGCCTGGTGTTCCAAGGTGGTCTCCCATCCAAGTACTAACCAGGCCCAATCCTACTTAGCTTCCGAGATCTGATGGGATTGGATACTACAGTGGTATGGCTGCAGGCTAATACAGTGATAGGTAGGTTAAAATGTGCTTAGATAGACTAGAAGTAAACTAAAAAAAGTAAGACTTTTCATGTCATGCAGCAGTTAGTGCTCTGCCTGTATGTATATGTGTCCCCCTGACCCCAGAAAATGTGATTATACTGTCTCTAACTTAGGAATCTGGGCTGGAATTTAGCTCAGTTGGTAGGGCACTGCTCTGCAGTCTCTGAGGTCCCGAGTTTGATTCCCAGCACCGCAAAAGGGGAGAAGGACCTGGCAATCCACTCCCAAGGCAATCCCGAAACGGTCAGCCATTGAAAACCCTATGAGGGTCGCTAGGAATCAGATTCGACTCGATGGCACCTAACAACAACAACAACAACTTAGGAATCTAGTGCATTGTAGACACTGATAACATGAAAGTCATCTAACAAATACCTGCCTAGTTAGCATGACTTATATCTATGGGATTGTCAGATTATAGTTAGTACTAGATTAGATTAAACTCAGAGCTTGTTGAGTTTTCTTCTTTCAAGAGAAGAGGAATCATGAAGCTAGATGCCACCCACTCTGTGTACTGTTCAGATGATCTCTCCATTTTCAGGCATCTGGAATTTCTAAACTCCAAAGGACTTGCTCTTGTCTGAGTCCTGCAATAATCTGACTCTCAGCCCCTGACTGGCTAAACAAAATGTTCAGGGCACTTTGGTTGGCATCTGAATGACAATTTACTTATTTGCATTGAGTAACAAGTGTGAAATGAATCTCATTCTTCAAAGTCTTCATGGTCAGCCCATTTCTTACTGTTTAGGCATGTGAAGAGGCAGGTCTTAAGCAGAAGTTTTCTTTAATCCATTTAGAATCAAAGCAAAATGAGTTTTATGTCAAATTCTTTAATCCAGTTTAAGGAGCTTTCCAGTTGTAGGAGAGAACTTGTCACTGAGGAGATGTGGTCCTCCAAGATTGTTCATGAGTCTCCCTTCTTACTGCGATAGTTGAAGAATTTTCCTTACATTAGGAATAATCTTTCTTAATGTGACAGAGGGTCTGTCTGACTCTAAATGTATTAGATATATTTTGTAAGTGTTTCCCCTATCCTTTCCCTATGCATTGCCCTCTCTAACTTCCTCCCCTATCCCCCTGTGTCCTCTCTGTGTTGTTTACCTTTAGAGATATTACATCTACTCACCAGTGGCTTACTTTACACGGAGCCACATCCTGGCAAGTGATTGGAAGTAATTCTTTGTCATTTGTTTACAAATTATTATTTAAGTTAGTGCATTGAGAGGTGACAAGCATCTCCTTGATTTATGTGTTAATTTTATAATGTAACAGTCTATAGAAATTTTACTCCCTTTGTTCCTAGATTCTTGTTGGGAAACACCTCACTGTAACTCCCAAATCTTGGAAACAACAGAGAATTTGTTGGGAATACTCAAATGGAAGCTGCAAATATATTTTGAAAGGCAAGAAGTTATTTCCTTGCACAAGGCCCATTGTTATCCAGTAGGGTACCCATGAGTTGAAAAGGCACTAATTGGCTTTATAGCATTAACTAATTGGCATCTTTGGGCTCTGAGGCATGCCTGGCAATAGTCCTAGATGTTAGACATGGTCAGTTTAGTTCAATTTAGCAATTATTTTGGTTACTTCACCATTGAGAGATTAATGCATAGAACCATCATAGAACACAAATTTGTATAATACCTTATGTTTTTATTATTTTATGACCTTATGATAACACTGAGAAATAGTTATCCAGGAATCTCCTTATTTTAAAGAAAAAAAGAGAACTGAAGTTTAGAAAAATAAACCTGTATTTAAAATCACGATGTAGACAGGACTTAATTCCTTTCAGTTGCAATGTCTCTGCATTGGTGAAGAAAGAACAACGTATTTCAGTGTAGAGAAGGGTTAGCAGCTTGGTTTTTGGAGGCAGGTAGGCCTAGATTACCTTCTGACTCAGACACCATGTACATTACTTTGGGCAGGTTTTTAACTTCCCTGGATTTCAGTTTGTCACCTGTATAGGATTGGGGTAATATGTCTTCCCCTCTGCAGGGTTACTATGAAGGCAAATGCCTTGATGCTTGCAATGTATTGGGCCCAGCGTTTGACACTCGGCACTCCACACATTGTTGGCTGCTATTACAGTGGTTAGCCCAGAAAGCCGAACCTTATTTCACTGTGTAGACTGAGTCAGCCCTGTGCCATCTGTGAGGTTCTGTTTGGATCAGGGGTTTAAACTGGAGTAATGTCCTACTCCCTCACCCCTGCCCCACCACTGGCATGATCTATTTTTTTGAGAAAGCATCTTGAAGCAGTGCTGTCTTGTCTCATAGTTAGTAATTTCATGGAACTGAGCCAAACTGGACAGGATGATGACAAGTGAAGCATAAATCTCCTAAAATTTCCCTATCAAGAAGTTGATGATCAGGTGTAGTGGTGCATGCCTTTAATCCCAGCAGTCTGGGAGGCAGAAGCAGGAGGATCACAAGTTCAAGGCCAGGGGCAGCCTGCAACACATAGTGAAACACTGTCTTCAAATTAAAACAAATAAAAATAAATAAGAAATGGGCTTGGAGTGCAGGCCAGTGCTAGAGCACTTGTAAAATATGTGCAAGGCTCTGGGTTCAACTCCCCAAGTACCAGGGGGAAAAAAAAGAGTTAATGATCATAACAGGACTACTTAAATAACTATAACAACATGTAGAAATTTGACGAAAACTTTAATAATATCATTTTCACATCCATTAAAGACAAAGAGTAAAGAAAAATAAGAAATTTCACTTAGATATATGGAAGCATTTCCTAATGGTCACCAAAGTGAGATAAATTACCCGTGGAGGCAGCAGGTTGTGAGAGAAAGCACAGGAGACCTAAGTGTTTGCTTGGTGCTTCTTGCCAGGTCTGTGGTGGAAGCAAAACACTTTCACCTCTCTGATTCTCAGGTTATTTTCCTCAGTAAAATGTGGATAATTAAATCTGAGACTCAGGAGGTTGCGGTGAATATCTAATGGGATGAAAGAAAAGAAAGTGATTTATACCCTGTGAAGTGTTATGCAAACTGAAGGTAGTGTTATCATTCTCTTGAGTTCTTTGAAAACATCAGAAATTCTTGGATGACTTAAATGTGATCTTGCATGAGAGTGGGAAAAGGGCTAAATGAATAACCTTTTGGATCTGTTTCACTTCAAGGGATATGCCTTCAGCTTAAATTAGTATTGATGGCATTAGGACTTATATTAAGTGGAAATTCAATGACTACTTTTGGAAAAGCATGAAAGTGAAGTAACAAAGGGGGAAAATAATTCAAAAGCAAATGTACTTTGTATTGTCAGTGGAAGAATTAATTGTCATATTGATTGTGTTAAGTATATTCAGTTGCAATCAATAATTCCAATGGTGGTAATCACTGTGATTTGCTTCTAATAAGACAAAAGTTGTCAGTTTGAACCCCCTTATGGGTAAATGAGCATAATGTTAGTCCTTTTTCTCTGATGTCATGAGATCTCTCAAAGGTATAATCAGGTTCACAGGAAGAATAAAGTAGAGATGCAGATGTTCAACCAGTATGGGTAGAAGAACTCCAATTATATTATAACACATCTTTAGCTTTTTATTTGTCTTTTAATACACTTAGCATTTTTGCATTTTGTCATTTGTCATCTGCATTACCAGTTTGGTTTAGCAAATTATTGGTGATGGTCCCTTGAAATGGTAGTCTGGTTCTCCTGAGAGACTTCCATCCTTCTAAAAGGTGAGGTTATAACTACCCAGAGATTTAATCACCGGTGTGTTCTGACTTTGTTTTCATGTGCTTCACTTTGCAGTGCTGTACTTGAAAATGACATTGAGAACTATGAATTTCTTGTGTTTTTCACATGGGGAAATGGAGGCATTCCCTCTCCCCTTGCAAGATTTCTTACTTGTAGGTGAAAAGATTTTGGCTAATTTTATGGAAAAAGTCAGTAGCACAGCTGGGCTTGAAATACAGAGGACCTGACCCAAAGTTTTATACTTAATTTGAAGTCTTTTTGTTTATTGGTTTATATGTAGTAAGTTTAGTCAGATGCGGGGAAAGTGAATATTATGTCTATATTTAGCAAGATTGATAAGCACTACAATTTTACATCTCTTTAAGAAATAAATGGATTATTTGAGATGACTTCTTATTTTGGTGAGTTTTATTAATAATGCCATTCAGATAACTTGATTTATTGGTGCCCACATGAAGATATTGATTATTTTAAGTTGTAGAATTCAGCATAGGGTGTCTTAATATGCAAAATTCTCTTATGTTGTGGAGAAAGTGATGATGTCCATATCATGATCTGGAAACTACGAGATGGTTTCATCATCCCCTCCATTTATGTCACCGGCAAGCTTTTTTACCCACATTCCACCAGAAGAGCTTCAATGTGTCATATATGTTACAGAGAAGCTCATCCATACCGTAGTATGGAGTGAAGGTCAAGTTTTTGAGGGAATGGAGGTAGGATTCCTTCTGAGCACGATCTGAGATCAGGACACTAAGGAGATTTGCAATTTTGATGACAGAAGGAAAGAGAAAATGCAATGAATGGCTTGGGATATCTGTTTTGACAGTTGAGATTATGATAATTGGGATTTAATTTGTTAGAGGGCAGCATAGGGACACTGGGTGCCTAGAGTATGGGGCCCAGTGAACCAGGGGTTGAGAGAAAGCTAAGAGACAGGAAGTGGAATCACATTTAAGATAAGACTTCATGATTTTGCCCATGGCCTTCCTTTCTAAAATACAGGTTTGATTTAAATAATATTGTGTGTTCTCAAAAAAGAAATCAATTAATACGACGAATATATATGGCTCTTTAATTTTCAGTTGACATTCAAAAAACACTGTCTTATTGAAGATGGTTTCCTAGGGCAGAAAATGTTCTTTGTGTAAAAGAGGGTTTATTTATGTACTGACCATATAACGTTGAGCAAATCACTCAATCTCTGTAACTTTAGTTTGTTTTCAGTCAAATGGTGATAACACTAGTCCGACCATTTCACCAGATTGGTACAGGATCAATTAGGATAATACATATTTAAAAATACACTATAAGGTGATCAACCAAATGCAATACATTAACTGTTATGTGTGGTATAGGTTGAAGGTGGTGTGATTGGATTTTGGAGCTAGATTATCTGTTTTAATTCTGGTTTTATCTCTTTTTACATGTGTGACATAGGGCAACTTCAACTCTGCTCTTTATTTTCCTCATCTATAAAATGAGGACAGTAGTAGCACTTATGTCATCATGTTGATGTGAAGATCAGAGGAGTTAACATAGGTAATGGGCTTAAAGCAGTGCTTGGCACAGAGTACAATAATCATACTAGCTGCTGTTATGTGCACATCAGCACAAAACCCAGTGCTGATTTCTGTGCAGAAGAGTGAAATACTTGGAAAAGAAAAAGATTCGATATTTACCCGTCAAGCAATATGGTTGTTTGTTTATATAACAAATTCACATTTGATGATAAGCCATTTGTGACAGTTAAATGGAATTATGTTTGAATTTAGTGAGTGTGAGTGAACTTGTCTCAGATGTTTACATGTCTTGATATTTGAAGAAAGAAACTACTGTCTTTACTGCTGACTGATTTGGATAAGGTTTAAAAAGCATTAGTCTTGTTCATGATATTTATACCTTAAATGAGAAGTTTCAACCCTTACTTCACACTAGAAGCACTTGGCTCCCCCCAGACCAGCTGAATTGGAAAATCTGGAGGTGGCATTTAACCATTATGCAATTTTTTTTTTTAAAAAGCTCTCCAGGTGATTGTAATAGGAAGACAATTGAAAAGCACTAGCTCAGCATCTTAGTAATTCAGTATATTCCCATATCATTTGGTTTCTGAATAAATGACAGATCATTTTAAATATAGTTTCATCCTCCATCATAGCAACATTCTAGGTCACACATCGCTTCTGGTCTGGCAATTTCTGTCAAATAACATGTGTCCTCGTCCACCTTATTTACCAAATCTGGCACCCCCTGACTTCTAGCTCTTCCTAAAGTCAAAATGACTGGAGAAGATAAGTATTTTGAATTGATGCTGGACGTTGAGGCAACCATGAGAGAGCAACTAGAGGTAATCCTGAAAGAGGACTTCCAGAAGTGCTTGAGAAAGTGGCAAGAATGATGAGATAAATGTGTTTGAAGCCAGGGGGAATATTTTGAGCAGAATTAACAGTAATGTGTCTTTTATTGTAATAAATTTTTAGACATTTAAACATTCACTGGAGTTTTTGATCAGATCTCACATCTGTATTTTGTGGGTATGTGTAACTAAAGAGAAATGGGAAATTTACTGGGTGGGGATGGTGAAGAGCTATGTAAATCAAATAAAAGTATAAAATGACAGAAGAGAAAAACTGGACGGGATTGTTAAGGGCATCTAGTAGAAGGATACACTTTGAATGCAGTCTTGGCTTGCAGTGACTTATTAACTCATTGGTTGTGGTGGCTGTGACACATAACCACCCCGGGCCTCCACTTCTTCGCCTCTGTAAAATTATGATGAACATGTACTTGCACAATGACAACTGTGTTTCATGCTGCACACACACTGCATGCATGCACGTGCACACACATAGTCACACACAGACAGACAGACAGACAGACAACACATGCATGCATCTTGTCTCTGCCTCCTGCCCGATCTCTGCACCATCTGGCATGGACATCCAGAGCAGGGACTGCGTGGGAGACTCAGCAGGACTGTCTGAGCCTGCGGGGCTGGCTGCTGGGAATGGTTCCCTCCCACACTTTGAGGATCGCATCTCTGACTCTATGGGGACTGTTTCATGACTGGCTGTTTGGATCCCATGCCCTTTCATGAGCATAACATCTCATCTGTGGGTGTCCATCACCACTAGCCAAGGGGAGCAAGGCTGTTCCTAAGACCAGGGATGAGATGGCTTCTTGCCACATGATGGACACTTCTGGGTATGCTCCTCTGTTTGAGTCCCAGAAAATACTTGAGCAGGACAGAGATGCTGCTTTCTCTTCCTAGCTGCCTTCCCATCCACCCTTCTTTATGTTGGTAATAGGGTAATAGGTAAATAGGAGGCCACCATGTATATCTTAGGAGGAAACAGAGAGGTTTTCTATTTATCATAGCAGCAGCAGAGTCTGCCTTCTTCCTCACCCTTGTCCTTGGCTCCTCCCACATAGGCTATAAAACTCTCAGCCCCGCTAGGTCTCCACGTGTTCATTCTTTGTGTCCAGGGAAGGTGGTTCATGGGTGCGTCTTGTTAGCTGTGCCAAACAATACCTGGGGTCTTGATCTTCACTGTGGGGTTTCAGTATCCTTCCCACCGTGTGCCTGGATTTATAGCTGACTTCAGTTTTCGTTTTGAGAATTCTGTTGTGTCACCATCTCACTGGACTGGTCTTGGTCTTTCACTGGAACTGTTTGTAAACCGGGCTGCCATTTTCCTGTTTTTCTTTTAGGTACTGGAATTGATACCAACTTCTTAGTGGTAGTGGTGGTAGCTGTGTTTGTTTATTTATTTATTTTTGGTAATGAGGATTTCAACATATTACATTTGTTAGATGGGTTTTCTGACCTAACCCTTGTGTTCTTCCACCAGATTACAAGAATCTTGAGGATAGGAACCATGTTTTTCTGCTTAGCATAGCCATAACTATCACTTATTATGCATCTATTATATGCCAGAGATTTTGCTTTATTTTAATTAATTCCCATAAAAATTATGTATATTTAAGGACTCTTATTTCAGAGAGCACAGTGAATTGCTCAAGAGCATCTAGCTAGTAAATCACAGAGCTTCATTTTGAGCTTATTTTGACCTTAAAGTCTTTTTTCTAAATCATCTTCCTAAATTCCTCCTTAAAGGGCAGGATGGGGACAAGGGAGAGGAATGGGATCCTGGCAGGAAGGGTTGGATCATATTCAGTAGTAGAGGAAGCTCAGGAACTGCAATCTTAAAGCAGAGGACAGAAAGTCTGGATTGTCAGTGCCTTTCTGCTGCTCTCTCTGTTCACTTCTATCATGGGCTTTTGTAAGCATTTAGTGAGGTCTGTTGAGGAAATGGGTTCCATCACCCTCAGGGCATTAGTCACCCCTATCGATGTCTTTGGCCCGCTTATGGGTCCTGAGATTATGTGAAGATGTCTTTTACTGTTAAGGCTGTGGGTTGAGGCCCTCAGGGAAATCTGAAGAAGGCGGAGGTGAATCCATGGTGGTAAGACATTGCAAGGGGTCAGGACTCTGTCAAAGTCTGCCTTGGCTTGCAGGAGATCCTTGGCAGTCAGCCTGTCCGCTTGTGGTTTAAGCCATTAGAATGTGCCCACTGGCTGTGGCAAGAAGAAGGAAGTGTATAAATGCGTTACCAGCTTGCAGCTTTGTTGGTTGTGCCTGGAGAACATTTCCTCTTAATATATTTGTAAACTATAAATTTAACTCCTACTGAGTGTAGAAGTAATTGCTTCATATACACAAAAAGTCAGCTCTTCAAAGGGCTCAATTTCTTTCACAAATGTGCTTTTTAATGACTGGGAAAATCTTGGTAAAGGAAAAACTGTCCTTTTGTACAAATGAGGTCATTCTGGTCCTAACTGGCCTGTGCACTCTAGCTCTTGCTTTCTGTTCCATGTTTTGTGATCAGAGGGTATTGGTGGGATAATCCTTCTATGGATATTAACTGCTTTGGGGGCATGTTGCCAAAGGGAAAATTATTTGAGCTCAGAACTACCAAACCCACACAAGAGGCCCAGGCCCTGGGGGAGCTAAGCCAGTGACTGATAATGATTTGGTTTAGGCTGGGCTTGGGTTGGGTTGTACAGAGTTCTGCTCGTGTGTTCTACAGCTGCTGTGTCTCCTCCCTTCTCTTTCCATTTCTTCAACACACTATTGCTTCTTGGTTCAAGAAGGACTTGTCTTTCCTAGGTGTCTTCCATTTGCTCTGCTTCGATTTTCTCCTGATGAGTAGAAATAGCTGTACTAGTCTGATCACTCATTCATCCTTTTGATCTGGCATAAATGAAACAGCTGCTGAGATGAATTTGCTCTGTGTCTTTCACTTGGATGTTTGGAGACTGATTCTTCCTAAAATGAATGTGTGGATTGTCTTGGCTAAGGTGGAGAACATTCCTGAGGACTCAGGTTCCCATCATGAAAGGGCCCTCCTTCCTGGTAGTCCTCAGCAGATCTACCTTTCCTCTGGCTTTAAATGATTTCTATTGAGGAGGCTCTTAAAAGTCTGAAGAGTGTTGGATAGGAAAGTGCTGTCAAGTTGGGTTCAACTCATAGTGACCCTGTATACAACAGAAGGAAACACACTCTGACACCGTGCCGTGCCTGGTGCTATGCCAGTGTTTCTCTGCTATCCATAGGGTTTTCTTTTCTTTTCTTTCTTTTTTTAGTGCCAGGGATTCTGCTATCCATAGGGTTTTCTTTTCTTTTCTTTCTTTTTTTAGTTCCAGGGATTGAAACCCATGGCCTCAGAGAGTGCAGAGTAGCACTCTACCACTGAGCCAACCCCTAACCCATAGTTTTGTTGTTAGGTGCCGTCGAGTCGGTATCCGACTCATAGCGACCCTCATAGGGTTTTCAATGGCTGAGTGCTTTGGGATTGCCTTGGGAGTGGATTGCCAGGCCCTTCTCCCATTTTTGCGGTGCTGGGAATTGAACTTGGGGCCTCAGAGACTGCAGTGCAGCGCTCTACCCACTGAGCTAAATCCCAGCCCAACCCATAGTTTAGAACTTGACATTTATTAACTGCTTCTTAGGTCTCAGCACTGTGCTGGACCTTTTCTGTGCACTACCTTTTAGAGGTACTAGGTTTGTGTGGGGCTAGGGTTTAGCTCATTGGGTAGAGTGCTGCTCCGTACTCTCTGAGGACCCAGGCTCCATCCCCAGCACCACAAAAAACAGGAGAAGGACGTGGCAATCCACTCTCAAGGCAGTCTTGAAGCAATCAGCCACTGAAAACTCTATGAAGGTCTCTATGAGTTGGATGTAACGTGACGGCACCTAACAGCAACAACAAGGTTTGTGTAGTTGATTAGCAGTAGCCTGGACATTACCAATCTACAGTGCTTCCTCATATCTTGTTAGAGTCTATGTTATAGTCATATTTCCTTAAAACTTATCATTGGCTACAGTGGGTCAGTGCTTTCATAAGTCTTTGTTGGCCTTTTTTTTTCTGCTTGATGGCCTATTGTCTTTTTATTATTTAAAAAAAAATCAAACTCTTGCTATGGAGAATTTGGTGCTTGTCATAACTTCCTAATAAAATCTCTGTTCTGGAATCTTTGTGTCCCATTCATAGCTTCCCAAGCCTGAAACTCCAGGTATGGGCCCTGTGCCTAAATAAGTCTAAGAATAATGTCTTGATCTGATTTAAAGTCTGTCTTGAGCTGTCATGGGGAGGACAGGATTATACAATTCAGTCAGGAGCTGCTTAAGTATCTGCTGCAGACTTGATTTCCTTCCTACCATCCTTCCTTCCCTTTCCTTCCTTTTCTTTTCTTTTCTAAAGCTCTTTCGGTCCCTCTAGGAGACACTAGTCAGAGCCTCTGCTTGAAGCCTCTTGGGACACAGAGGAAGTCAGGCTATTGGCTGCTGGAAGTGATAGCTTTGAGGCTCTTCTTCCCACCCTATCCTAGCTTTTTTGTTAGTCCTATCAGATATAGAATCAATGGGAAAACCAGATCATATAAGTTTAAAAATATCCAGTTTAAAGTTGACTATTTTAACTCATTGTACTGTTGCTTGCTAGACCACCCTTGAAAGTCTTGTTAAAACATAAAGGAGCCTATGAAGATGTATTCTTTCATTTCAGTTGCTCATTACCTCAGCGGATTTTATGCCCTGGATGGAAAGAACTGTAATTTGTGTTTTTACACTACACCCTCTCTGCTGCTCCCACGGCCTCTGATGTAGCCAATGGACAATTTATTGAACTTAATAGTGACTGCAAAAGAATTGACAAAATGGCTAGGAAATACAGTCCTACTGGAAAGGGGGCAATTGCTGATTGCCTCATTCATTCCTCTGGGGAAAATACATGGCCTAATGTAAAATGAGTTAATAAAGTGAAAACTCTCATGAGATGATTCAAAAAGCTATCCATGTGCCTATGATGCTTAGGATGGGGATGACCTTGATTTGCTAACAATGTATTTTTGTTATTTTTATTATCTTGTAGCCTCAGACGATACAGCAAACTCTCAAGAGGACGTTGCAGTATTATGAGCATCAAGTTATGGGGTGAGTGAAAACAGTTTTTGGTCATTAGCATGGATACATTGAAGTAATTCATCAAACACAGCTGTGGAGCTTGTGCTTATTCTGCCCTCCAGGTCAAACTTAGCTTCTGGTGGCCATGTCTCAAAGTGTGGGGAGGGTATTGAGGAGGGTCACTTGGAGTCATTTCCTTTGGTTTATTATATTTAACTCTTTTACGTGAAATTCCATTTTCATAATGTTTTCATCATTATTTTCCTTCTCCTCTTCTTACCCTTTCATTGCAAGGTCGAATCTCATAATTTTGCCTTACTACTGTGATATGGGTTATTGATACCAAGTGGGAGGCTTTGGATAAGGCTTTAGAATCTTTACATAGAGTTTCATCAGAATCATATTTCAGGGGTTGGCATTGGTTTAGGTAGAGTTACACGCTCTGTATTTTTCTCTGTTGTCCCCCATCTCTCAAAGTGGTCATCATATGGTATGAAGTAAGAAGAAGATTGATATCAAAAGTAGGAATTCAAGGCCTTACCAGCACATAGAACTTTTAATAAGTAACTGCATCTCTTTTGTGAAATGTGATGGTGATTATAAAAACTAAATCAAAGATTAGATGTCATGATTAAGTGAGATAATTGCAATGAAAGTATTTTATAAATAGACAAATCCAAATGAGCATAAGGTATATCTTTAGTTGACTATAGCAGAAAGCAATTGGCAAGTAACAAAGGCCTAAATTTACTTTCTTGTATAACCTAACTTTTTTAGATTAAATTCATTAACATTAAAAATAGTATATTTTAAAAATTCACCTTGTTGGTATTCTTTATATGATACAGTGATTTGTTTTTTTGAGGAGTCAAGATTCAAAGCCTAGTATTTCTTGACATGTCAGGAATCATTTCACATTATGGCTAATAGTCATTTCATTGGTAATCAAGAATATGTTTCGACTATTAAGATATAATGTGTGCGATTTATTTATTTTATTTTTACAGAACAGAAGGAAAGAAAATGAATGGAAAAATAATTTTAGTACCTAGTACAATGCCATATACTTTAAGTGCTTGATGATTATGTTAATTGTCATTTCAAAGGGAATTGCTTTGCAACTTTGTCACACTAATTCTCAAGAATGCAGTAGTAGGAAAAACATATTATTTAAACTCATGAGATGGCTTTTAGTTTGAGACCATTAGTGATTTCAAACAGCTTGTCCTAATGGAGCTAAAAAATGTCAAATTAATCTTTTCCTACATATTCTAAAATAAAACTTAATCACTGCCATTGAGTTTGCTACTTTCAAAGTATGGTGTATGGATTAATTTAGTTAATATACTTAGAACAGTTTCTCTATGTGGTAAGCACCAAATACATACCTGTTTGCTATTATTATTATTATTATTATTATTATTATTATTATTATTATTAACATTTTATGACAATGCCAGTTATCAAACTCAAGTCATTTTTTGGAATTATGAATGTTCCTCCTACTTTGAAATCAAATAACTGATGAAATATTCTCAATTGTGAACTAAACTATACCTTCAAGGAAAACTGGGGTAGGATCATAATATGATCAAAATTGATAATGAAATCATATTGTAACAATCCATAGAACATCCTTTTGTCATGTATAGGATGTTGTTGTTAAATGCCATGGAGTCTAGTTGGACTCATAGCAACCCTCATATGGTTTTCAATGGCTGTTGATTTGGGATTATTTAGGGAGTGGGTTGACATGTCCTTTTCCCAATTTCTAGGCTGAAGATTCCTTTTATCCAACTGCTTGAGTTGTCATGGGCTGTGGTGATTCTTTGCTCATTGCCTAAGTGGGCTCTTCCTACTTCTGTTTTGCAGATACAATAAAAAGAATGTGGATAAAGAGGGGTCTCAGTGTCAATTTGATTCAAATAGACCCATTAGCATGCTTTTGCTTGGGGATTGGCTGATGTCTACGCTGTGAAGCGCCTCCCCTTCTGGCTTTATTTGTACTGCTGAGAAGTCAGAAGGGCCTAGCTGGCAGCAATTTTGTCACCTTTGCCTTGCTGGGCCTGATCTTCCCTTCATCCTTTTCCTTCATCGTACAGCTTCCTTTTCCAACTCCCTCATTGCTTTTTAGACTCCTCCTTTTACTTTCTATATCTCCTTTCAAAACTGAAGAAAGAGAGCAGCTAATGTGACTAACACTTACTAAAAGGCATTCGCACCTATGTATTGTTCCTCTTAGGAAAACACAGTATAAGTCTTTCTGTCTTTAACTGTGAGAAGGAATGTGTTTCTTACAGTTAAGGGGATTTCAGGCAGTGGAGAATAAGTGCCAGCAAGCATTATTGTACGTGGTTTTGGAGAGCGGGGTGGGAAGGAGATGCCTTTCCTGATTTTTGAAATTGGGCTTGCCTAAGGCTTGTCTTGAAGTAATTCAGCATTGAGGTATGTTGGACTGCATTGCTGAATCAGGACAGATTCCAGAGCAGATGAACTAACGCTTCTGTTTTTAATTTCTTAATTTAGCTTCCAGGCACAGACCTTCCCATCCTCCCTTTCCTTCGCTTAAAACTCTGTCCTTAGATCTGCTTCATTTATCAGAGCTCTGGGAGAGTATACTCTGCTCCTTGAAGTCTCATATCGGTTGCCTGTAGAAACTCTCTGGGGATTTTTGTTTGTTTGTTTGTTTGTTTCCTATGACTTGAATGCAGGGAGCAGCTGCTCAAAGCACCACAGATGGAGGCCTGGGAGGGAAGGGCTGATGGTACCTCTCACAGAGTAAGATAACCTCTCTGTGCCTCGGCCACTTTATCTTTGAACGTTTATTCTACTCCTTAATCTATCCATTCACTTACTTATTCATAGAGATCATTTACCTTGGGAAAATGAGTGCTAAAATCATTTATTAATGCCATATAATAAATCTTCTTCCCTTCATCTTGTCTGCCATCATCATCTCTCACAGAGAGATTCTGATCTAATTTTCTGGCTTCCGTTCCTGTCCTCCAGTACTGGGTTTCCACCACAGCAAAGTGATTAAGCAATTAGATCCTGCCACTTTCTTCCTTGAAGCCAGTGGTTCTCAAATGTTAATATGCATCAAAATTGCCTTGTAGGTTTGGTAAAATGTGGATTTGCTGGGGCCATATCCCCAGCAAATCCCCAGGAATCTTTAGCCTAGAAATTGGGAGAAGGACATGGCAATCCACTCCGGGGTCTCTCCAGAGGAGCTCCTCCAGAGGAGCAGAACCAATAGAATATTCTATAGAGTGTGTGTGTGTGTGTGTGTGTGTGTGTGTATAATTATAAAAAAGGATAGGTTTATACAATCAGGCTGAATACTCTCACAATGGTGAATGCAGCCAGAAGAGCCAGAGAACCCAGTAGCTGTTCAGCCAAAGAAGCTGGAAGCCTCAGAACAAGAGAAACCAGTGATGCCATTCCAGTTTGAGGCTGAAGGCTGCACATCCTGTGGAGAGTCACCGGTGCAAGTCCACATCCACAAGCTGGAGAATCTGGAGTCTGATGTTCACAGGCAACAGCAGCTGCAAAAAAATTCACCTGCCTGACAAGAGTGGAACATGCGTGTGTGCCTGCTCTTGCGTCTGCTTTTCATTCCCTCTGGGGCCCTCAGGCTATTGGACGATGGTGCCCACCTTCAGGGTGGGCCTTACCCTTTCCTCACTGACCCACATTCCAGTCATCTCCGGAAATGCCTTCACAGACACACCCAGGACTGTGCTTTACCGACTTTCTAAATGTCTCTTGATCTAGTCAACTTGACAACCAAGATTACCCATCACTCCCACCCCCAGAGTCTCTGATTTGGTAGGTCTGAGGAGGGATCAAGAATCATCTTGTTTTTTTTTTTGGTTTTTGTTGTTGTTGTTGTTGTTGTGAGGTGCCATGGAGTTGGGTCCAACTCATATCGACCCTGTGTACAAGAGAATGAAACACTCTCCGACACTGTGCCATGCCCAGCCCTATGTTGCTGCTTCTCTGCTATTCATAGGGTTTTAAATGGCAGATTGTTTTCAGGAGTGGCTGCCAGGCCTTTCTCCCATTTTTGCAGTGCTGGGGATCGAACCCAGGGTCTCAGAGGGTGCAGAGCAGCACTATACTAATGGAGCCAAACCTCAGCTCAAATAGAACAGGCATTTCGAACAAATACCCACATATGGCCAATGCTGCTGGATCCAGGATCACACTTTGAAACCCTGGCTTTAAACTTCAAAATGGTCTACTAGGATAGAACGAAATCTGGGTTTTTCTGGGATTTGGCTTCGGCTTCTCCATCACCCTTTATACTCCACTCCTCTTTTTGTTGGTTTCTCAACTATACCAAGCTTAGCCTCAGGGCCTTTGCATGTATTGTTCCATTTTCTGAATGCTTGTATGCTGATATTTGTGTTTGTGTGGCTTATTCCTTCTGTCAGGGATTCAGATCTCTGATCAAATGTCACCTTTTCAGAAAGCTCTGCCCTGACCACCCAATCTAAAGCAGCCTTCCATGGCCTATCTCAGTCTCTAACCCAGTCATTTTTGATTATAGGACCCTCTATGATTTCTTTTCATGGTGCTTGTCTTTAGCTGATATTATATTTATTTTCTTATTTATATCATTTACTGCTATATCTCTGTGTTTTTATTAATGACCGGCACATTGAAAGGACTAACTTTTTTGGGGGTGAGAGTGTGAATAAACGAATAAATTCTACCCTAGAAGTGTGTACACAGATTTTTTTTAAAGGAGCATAGTTCCTTTATGCTCCTTTAAATTATGCTTGGGAAAGGGGTGTAAAATGACAGGTTATAATCTCTAGTGTCCATTATAGTTGTAAAATTTGTAGTTATAGTACTCAGGGCCTTTTTCTTTATGGTATAAATTGCACTGACTTATTTGCATAGTTTCCCATTGATGCTTTACATCCTGCCATTCTGGTTGACTTTGTGGTGTGTTTTGTTCACACACTGGACATCTTGTATGTGTAGCCCAGTCGTCTTCCCTTGGCCTAAAAATGACTAAAGAGGCAGTGAGTTGCATTTTTTTGTTAGTTGCTCTTTAACTCAAGTTTGTAGAGAGTGGACAAGAAAGAGAGGCTAGAAAGAATAATGAGAAGCAGGAGTGAGCAGGAGACAGGCAGGGTTCCATTAAGGAATTAAAAGGAAGCCAGGACTGAGAAATACCTATTTTCAACAGCACATGCCCTTAACGTCCTTGGCCCTGTTATCTTGTTTCTTTTCTTCTCTCTGTGTCTTTGTTGTGGAGCAGTTGTATTTTGGATGCAGATGTGTAAGACTTGCTAAATGTAAAGTCAAATTTAACTCCTGAGGAATCTTGGACTGGTTCCTTCAGCAATGTGAGGCTTAGGTTTTCATTTTAACAATGGGAGTAAGGACAGGGTTGGGATGAAGTTTGAATGGAATGTTCATGATAAGACTATGCCAGGTCATACAATCATATGAAGCAGTTAGCACAGAACCTGTACACAAATGTCCTCAACATGCTAGTTATTACGAGTGTTAGCATCTGACCCTGTTCTCATTCAGATTTTATTTATTGTCTTTCCCTTTATTCACTGGCTTTCACTTCCCTGTCTTTCTTGGCCATTTAAAAGTTAGGAATCAGCTGGTTAGCATCAGGACCTAGACACACCCAGTTCGTAGTTGTCTTCTGGTGAATTATTTTTGCTTTCTATTTTTTTGACCTAAATTTCTATCTCTAGAGTGATTAACCTAACCACTCTTACTCATATTTATACCACATAACTCCTATTGGTCTGTAGTGCACACAAATGGATTACTAGACAGTTCTTTAGTAAACTATCATGGGAAACACATAATATTCAATATTCCTGAGATATATTGTTTATTCAGTACATTTTTTTTTGCAGTACTAGGGGACCGAATCCAGGGCCTCAGGCATCTACGATTGAACTGTACCCCCAAGTCTCTTATTTGTTTATTTATTTTTATTGGTAATTTGTAATGTAAAACTTAATGGATCTCATTATAACATTTCTATACATGCATTTCATTGTACATTGTTCACATTCACTTCCCCCTTTTACTTTCATGACCCCCCATCCCCTATCCTCTTCCCCATACCTATAGTCTCCCTTCTACTTGCATGTCTTTTTTTGAACATATCTAGAGAAGGACCTGGCAACCCACTCCCAAAAAACAATCAGCCATTGAAAATGATATGAATAGCAGAGAAGAACAAAATAGTGTTCACCTGTTGTACATAGGGTCATTATGGGTTGGATACCGACTTGATGGCACCTAACAACAACATATATGAACATCTGGATTTTGCCATAAGGGCAACATCCATGATGTCTCTTTTCTTTTATCCTCTTACCCTTTCTTCTTGCCTCCTTCCCCTTTTGTTTAGTCCATTATCTTTCCCTACAGAGGTTCCAGCTGCTTTTATGATCTATATGTTTTAGTAATGAATATATATTGCCGGGCGCAGTGGTGCATGCCTGTAATCCCAGCAGCTCGGGAGGCAGTGGCAGGAGGATCGCAAGTTCGAGACCAGAGGCAGTCTGTGTAACTTAGTGAAATCCTCTGGCTGAGGGTGCAACTCAGTGGTCCAGCACTTGCAGAGTATGCAAGTGCAAGGCCCTGTGTTCAAACCCCAGTACAACAACAACAACAACAACAAAGAATATACATTGAAGTTTAAGATCCCCATGTGAGAGAAAACATTTGATGTTTATCTTTCTGAGTCTGGCTTATTTCACTTAAAATGATGATCTCTAGTTCCATCCATTTTCCAGTGAATGCCATAATTTTGTCCTTCTTAATGGCTGAATAAAACTCCATGGTGTATATATACATCATAATTTTGTTATTCATTCATCTGTTAATGGACACCTAGGTTGATTCCATATCTTGACTATTATGCATAATGCCAGAATAAACATGAATAAGCAGGTATCTCTATGGTATATTGACTTACATTCCTTTGGATAGATACCCAGGAGTAGGATAGCTGGGTCATATGGTAGTTTTAGTTTTAGTTTTTTGGGAATCTCCATACTGATTTCCATAGTGGCTGCACCAATCTGCAGTCCCACTAGCAGTGCATAAGGGTTCCTTTCTTCCCTCACCAGTATTTGTTGCTGTTTGTTTTGTTGCTGGTAGCCATTCTGACTGGAGTGAGGTGGTATCTCAGTGTAGTTTTGATTTTCATTTCCCTGGTGGCTAAGGATGTTGAATATTTTTTTCATATGACTGTTGGCCATTTGTATTTCTTTAAGAAGTCTCTGTTCAGTTCTTTTGCCTATTTTTGGATACTTTGCTTTTTTGGTGTTTAAGTTTTGGAGCTCTTTGTATATAATCTAGATGGCAAAGATTTTCCCTCATTCTGTAGATTTTCTGTTCACTCTGATAATTTTGTCCTTTGCTGTGAAAAGCTTTTTAATTTCATGCAACCCACTTGTCAATTCTTGCTATTGTTTCTTATGCTTTTGGGGTCCTATTCAGAAAGTCCTGGCCTATGCTTATGTCTTGAAGTGTTTTCCCTACATTTTCTTCTAGCAATTTCAAGGTTCCAGATTTAATATTAAGGTCTTTCATCCATTTTGAATTGATTTTTGTACAAGGTGAGAGAGAGAGAGGGATCTAATTTCAGTCTTCTGCATGACAATATCCAGTTCTCTTGGAACCATTTGTTAAAGAGTGTGTCTTTTCTCCAACTTATATTTTTGGCAACTTTGTCAAATGTTAGGTGGTTATAGCTGCATTGGTTTATTTCTGGATCCTTTATTCTGCTCCATTAGTCCATATATCTGTTTTTGTGCCAATACCATGCAGTTTTTGTTACTATAGATTTGTAGTATAATTAAAAACTAGGAATTGTGATGCTCCCACATTGTTCTTTCTGCTCAGGATTCCTTTAGCTTTTTGGGGTCTTTTGAATTTCAGGATTGTTTTCTCTATTTCTGTGAAGAATGTCATTGGGATTTTGATGGAGATTGAATTAAATCTGTAGATTGCTTTTGGTAATATAGCCATTTTCACAATATTAATTCTTCTAATCCATGAGCTTGGGAGATCTTTCTACCTTTGGGTGTCTTCTTCAATCTCTTTCTTTAGTGTTTTAAA
This sequence comes from Pedetes capensis, assembly GCA_007922755.1. Taxonomy (NCBI): domain Eukaryota; kingdom Metazoa; phylum Chordata; class Mammalia; order Rodentia; family Pedetidae; genus Pedetes; species Pedetes capensis. The sequence goes on along the minus strand of VMDO01011086.1, from coordinate 45,832 downwards.
GTTTTCATTGTAGAAGTCTTTCACCTCCTTGGTTATGTTTATTCCCAGGTATTTTATTTGTTTTGAAGCTATTGTGAATGGGATTGTTTTCCTGGTTTCTTTCTCTATCTACCTGGTTGTTGTTGGTATAATTAAAAGCTACTGATTTGCATGTTTATTTTGTATCCTGCTATTTTGCCAAAAATGTTTATCAGCTCTAAGAGTTTTCTGGTGGAATCTTTAGGGTCTTTTAAGTATAGGATCATGTCATCTGCAAACAGAGATAATTTTACTTCTTCATTTCCTATTTGGATCCCTTTTATTTTTTTCTCTCATCACTGCTATGGCCAATAGTTCAGTTAGTGTATTAAATAGCAGTGAAGATAGTGGCCACCCTTGTCTTGTTCCTGATTTTAGGGAAAATGATTTCAGTTTTTCCCCATTTAGTATGATGTTGGCTGTAGGTTCTTCATATATTGCCTTTATTATGTTGAAGTATGTTCCTTCAATTCTTAGTTTCTTCAATGCTTTTATCATAAAAGGATGCTGAACTTTGTTGAAGACCTTTTCTGCATGTAGTTTCTGTTTCTTAGTCTATTTATATGCCATATTACATATACTATCTTGTGTATGTTGAACCAGCCTTACATCTGGAATGAAATCAACTTCATCATAGTGTGTGATCTTTTTAATGTGTTGTTTAAATCAGTTTGCAAGTATTTTATTAAAGATTTTTGCATCTAGGTTCATCAGGAATATTGGTCTGTTGTTTTCCTTTTTTGATGTATCCTTCTCTGGTTTTGCTAACAAAATAGCACTGGCTTCACAGAATGAGTGTGGTAGTGTTCCTTCCATTTGTATTTTGCAGAATAACTTGAAGAGCATTGTGTTAATTCTTTAAAAGTTTTGTAGAACTTAGTAGTGATTCCATCTGTTCCTGGGCTTTCAGTTTTGAGAGACTTTTTATTACTGCTTTGATTTCACTGTGTTTTATAGGTCTGTTTAAGTTGTTTATATCCTCTTGACTTAATTTTGGCAGATCATATATGTCTAATTTTTTATCTGGATTTTGTGGTGATGCTTTCCACTGTGTTTTTAATTTGGTTTATGGGGTTCTTCACTTACAACATTTCTTTCTTTCTTGTTTCAAAGTTTCAATTTTCTTGCAGAATTTCCCATCCATTTTTCTGATTTTGTCTTCTACATTGTTGACTTTCTAGCCTAGGTCCTCTATTGATTTCCTTACTTCATTCATTTGTTATGTCCTCTTTGAAGTCCTTGATCATTTCTATAAGAAAATTTATAAATTCCTGGTCTGACATTTCTACTGTTTCAGTATCTTTGGATTCAGTGGTTGAAGAATCATGGGCTTTTGGAGGAGATGTGTTGCCTTGTTTTTTCATGTTTCTTAGGTTTCTGATTTGTGATTTTTGCATCTGTAGGGGTGGATATCACTTTCCATCTTATTTAGGAGTTCTCTTAGCAGTTTTCTCTTGAGATCACAATCTCCATTGTCATTCTCAGAGAGAAAGGCAAACCACTATTTTAGGTACAATACCTGAGCAAATAAGATATAGAAACATACTTAAAATCATTTAATGCCAACTACTCTATCACCAATGCCCGTAGAACAGAAAATGACAATAATAATATTCAGTAAGCTATGAGATTGTAAAATACTTAGCTTATAGGTATAAATAGTATTTTCCTGAAGTTGGAAGGGAAGGTAGAGAGAAGGGATGCCTCAAGGGTGAAGTAAAAGAAAGGAAAAAGAGAATCTAGAAAGGAAATGAATGTTTAAAAAAGGAAGGGAAAGGGGCTAAAGATAAAAAGAAATGATTACATGATAAAGAAGACATATAAACAGAATTAGGTCAATATAAGCAGAGCAATAAGAAGTAGCAAGCCTAGAAGAGTTAAAGTATAGTAAATAGAAAAAGAGGTATAGAAAAAGGCAGATATGCTAAAAAAGATAGGAAAAAACCTCCCAAAAGATAAAAATTACATTTGAGAATAAGGAAGTGAGAAAATGAAAATTAACAATGAAAAGATGATAAATATAAAACAAAAAAAGAAAAAGAAAGGGGTAGACACCAACTTGCTCCCCCAAAACTCCAGTGTCTTTGGGAGCTGAGGCAGGAGGAGCTTGAGCCCCAGGCCAGAGGCAGCCTGTGCAATTCAGTGTGATCCTGTCTCCAAGCAAAAAGAAGAAAAAGGCTGGGGTACTACATCAAGGCACCATAATTACCCCAGCACAGCAGGAAGAAAAAAAAGGTTAAAAAAAAGATAGAAGAAGAGGAAGAGGAGGAGGAGGAAGAGAAGGAAGTAGTAGTAGTAGTAGTAGTAGTAGTAGTAGTAGTAGTAGTAGTAGTCATAGTAGTACTGGAGGATCTTCTTTCTGTAGCCTCTAATTTTGGAGTCTCTTAGGTGAAGGTGGTGGTCAGTTGAGGATGGAGTCTTTTTATCTGACCAGGCTCAGAGTTGGCAGTCCCCATACTTCCCCTGAGGAGATAGAATTGTCTCCTGTCCCTCATGGGTGAGACTTGCTTCTGAACAACTTTTCCATGCCTCTTGCTGCCTGAACCTCTAAGAATGTCAACATTCTATGTCCCCACTCACTGGGATTGCCTGATGCAAATATGTTTCACACTGGGGCTGTGACAGGTCAGCCCAGGTTCTCTACAAATGATGATTCTTTGTTTTACAACCTCGAGAGAGCTCACACAGTAGGTTCCCACCCAAGACAGTGCTGAGTAAAAGCCCTCAGAGACTGGGAGCATGGGAAAGAAAGTCACTTCTTCAATGTTGAACCCCTCAGTCAGGGAAAGCCACTGTCTCAGCAAGTCTCTAAAAGAGTTCAAGGGCTTCAAGGGCTGTGGGCTTGTCCTGTGGGACTGCCAGTCTGATGGATGGGGCTGTCTGGCTCACCTCTTTGGATGAGGGCTCCCTTTCCCCTCCTCCACAGCATGCTGTGGTTGGAGATGTGTCCTGATGTGTCCTTACTGTTCAGACTGTCCTGCTACCTGGGACCACCTAACAGTCCCCTTTGTTCTCCAGAAATTCTCCATAATTTCTTTCTATGGAAAAGACTCTATTCCTTCCCATTCTAACTCCTTTGCTTTTAATCTGCCATCTTAAACTGGAAGTCTCCCCTTTTTTATTTTTTATCTTGAGGCAGGGTCTTGCTAAATTACACAGGCTGTCTCTGGCCTTGAACTCATGATCTTCCTGCCTCTGCTTCCTGAGTTCCCCTAGGAACTCAGCCAGCTTCTACTATTTTAAATAGTATTTTTAATACGCATTTTAAATAGTAAAGCTCAAAGAAACATGAATTCAGAATCATACTTTTTTTTTATACTTTTGACAGAATATTCATTGGTATGTTAATATTACAGTTTGAGGCCTGGAATGGTGCTGTGGAGATGGGGTGCACCTGTAATCCCAGCACTCAGGAGGCTGAGGCAGGAGGATTGAGTTCCATACCAGTCTGTGCTACACAGTGAGATCTTGTCTCAGAAAAGAAAAGAGAATCACTGGCCTATTGCCAACCTGATATTAGTCTGGGACACCATTTCCTATAGCCATCTAAAAATAAATTCTGTTACTCTGATTATCACTGTAGGCCTTGTGTTTGACACATCCAGCCTTCTGTTCTATTTTTCTTCTAACAATTGAAGAGAAATTAAGCCAGAATATTTTCAGTAGAGTATTAGAAATAAAATGAAGAGTGAGCCCAGATTATTTTGGAAAACAAATTTCAAATCTATTACTTATGCTTTTGTGGTCAGATTTTGTGACTGTAAATTATTTTATCTAAAAAGTGGTAGGCTTGTTTTCCACATATTTACAAAGAATAACTATATATATTTTAAACAAGATAGCATATTAGACAAAAGCTCATATTCACTGGTTTTTACTATATTTGAGGCACTTTACATCTATTATTTTTTAAAACTCTAACCACATAGTTCATATACTCACCGTATTGGACTCCTTTTACAGATGAGGAAATTGAAGATGAGAGAAAAAATATTTGTCCAAGATCTCTCTAGTAAAATGGGGGAACTTGATTTAACAATAGTCTGACAGTATCTGTGTTTAATGTCTGTGCTCCTTATTCTACTTCACACTGAGTGGTTCTAGAAACTGCATTCTAGAAACTCTAGTAAGCACTTTTTCTGCCAGTTGTAGACCTCTCTTCCCAACTTGGCCTCTGCAGAGAACACTCCTGTTCTCTCTTTATCCCAGAGGGCAGAGAGACAAGAACAGCACATTCTTCTTAGGCTAAGGACTCACTCAGAGGATTTCCTTTGAGATCTTTTTTTTCCCTCCCTTTATTGGTAAATGATGGTGGGATACAGAGTAATACGCCATTGGTTTTTCCCATTATGTCTCTTTTGGTTACACTTTTATCAGTTTACAAGGCTTATGGAAACTTTTGAGTAATACATAGTAAAACTCATATGTGTATTTGGGTTATGTTCCCCTATTTTTCTAACGTACTCATGAAGGATGAAGTTGCATTGTTTACATTGAGATTATCCTCTCTCCCTTTATCCCTCTACACTGATTCTCGTCCCCATCCCACCATCCACAATCTTCACTCCCCTCTGCTAGTTCCCTCCTTCCTTCTTTCTACTCTTTATATTATCCCTTCTTTGCTAAGTTTAACTGTGTGCATTTTTATATATCAACTTATGTATAGGATTTTTTCTTCCTTTAAGTAAGATTCAACTCCCACATATGAGTGAGAACATATGGTATTTCCTTAGAGTTCTTTCTGTTCCTTTGCTTCAGTGAGCCTGTGGCTGTTTAGTCACCTTCACATCCTGAAGGAGAGTTCGGGTCTTCTTAGCTACTCTTTTGGAATGTGAGGCATTTGAAACCTGTTTTCTTCAGCTCTGATGCCTTAGCTCTCATTTGGAGGCATCTGGGAACGTCCCAGACAATGTCTGATTGCACCAGCATTGTGTCATTTAGCCTTCACAGGAGCTCTAGGAGGTAGCACCATCGTGTGACAGAGGAAAACTGCAGTAACAGAGATTAGGTTATTTGCCCAAAGTCTCAACAACAGAACATGGTGAGACCATGACTCAAGTTCTGCAAGGCTCCAAAAGCTACATCTATTTATTTGTTATCCATACACCATGCTACTATCTTCTCCACTGGGAGAGAGGCTATAGGGTGTTTACTTTCAGCACAGGTAAGTGCAGTATACCAAATCCATACTATCAGTATTTCTTTTCAGGCAGCTTCCTTGTGGAAATAGATTCCAGCAACAAGGAAGTGCTCAGTTAGGGATACATTAGCTGTATGAAGCTAATGTATATTTTGGTTCTCCTCATCTTTTTTTTTTTTCTTGTTCACAAATAGCTTTCTTACTAACAAATGCCTCCAGTTCTAGGTCCACGCTGCTAATGCCAGTGGGAATGGTGGGTTATGCCAGAATTCTGTCTATAAAGGTTCAGTTATTTCAACACCTGATTGCCCCAAAGCATAGAGTGTGTGTGCTTTGTGCTTGTGTGTGTGGGTATGACTGCATTTGCAGATGCTTTCAAAAATTTCTCCATGTTCTAATTTTCTTTTCTTTTTAGTTATAGGGATGCAGAAAAGAACTTCCACAATATCTCTAACAGATGCTCCTATGCAGACCATTCCAACAAAGAGGAAATTGAAGATGTCTCAGGAATTCTTCAGTGTGCTGCTAATATCCTTGGTATATTAAATATCTATTATTATGGTTGACAGATAATGAAAGAGGGGGAAGAAGGGTAGTGAAGTGTAAATGTTTCCTTTCCTATTCCAAGGAGACTTGAAGACAGACCTTGTCTTCAAGGGATTGGTTCTTAACACTTGGAGATGTTTGAGTAGAAATTATATGCATGCCATTTACTTGGAGATTGAAAAATGTTACAACAAAAATACTTCCATCGCAGGGAAACTTTTCCAGATATCCATATGTTAGTGGTATTAACCTCATATAAATCCATATTTCTCTAGCCTTTACTTTTAGCTGAAATGTCAGGCCTTTTTCTCCTTTCCAAGTCATATGCCGTTCTTTCTGGGAGGTCCTGAGGGCTGGAAGGTGGTTTATATTTGTGTAGTGAAGCAGATCATCTATTGAGGTGCCCTGCTTGGGGGTAGGGGAGTGTGCATCTACAAGATAACAACAACAGCAGCAACAACAACAACAACAATGTGGCTAAAAGAACTGTTATAAACTGTATTGAATCATGCAACCCTAAGGTACTATACCTGAGTCAGACTAGAGTATTGTATGAAGGTCTTGGTGTATGAAAACTGTATCGTATTCCACAAAAAGTTGATGCCACAATGGGATTATTTTTTGCCCTAATATCTTATAGAGGTTTTCAGTAAACAATGACTCTTTTATCTTTTTTTGGAATCCTCCTTTTTCCTTATGACTCACATAGGAATCCATGGGGTAGTGGTGCAGGTTGTTGTTGGTAGGTACTGTCAATTAGGGGCTGACTCATAGTGACTCTACAACAGAATGAAACACTACCTGACACCATGCCATACGTAAGATTTTTTTTTATGTTTAAGCCCCTTGTTGCATCCACTGTGTCCCCAGTCATCTTTTGAGGATCTTCCAATGTGGGGGGCTTTTTTTCTGGCATTATATTTGCCAGTGCTTCTCTGCTCTTCATAAGGTTTTCAATGGCTAATTGTTTCGGGTGTGGGCTGCTGGGTCTTTATCCTTAGTCTTAGTTTGGGAGCTCAGCTGAATCCTGTCTACCATGGGTGGCCCTGCTGGTATCTGAAATACCAATCTCATAGCTTTCAGTATCACAGCAACATGCAGGCCCCCACAGGACAACAAACTGACAGACAGGTGGTGTTGGGGAACAACAAATTTCAGTGACTGGCTCCATACACAAAGCAGAATCACTTGTCCTTCAGAATTAAGTGATGGATCCTGGAGCAAACTTTTGTCTGTTTTTCTTTTATGGAAAACACTTTCCCTGGTGATACTTGAGTTCCTCCTACAAATAGACTCTGGGTGACTCAACCCAGGGATCACCAGAGTTTTCTAAACATGTCTGATTTCCAGAGGGAGACCTCTTCTGTGCTCAGGCTAAGGCCCGAGCTACAGCTGACTACTTTTTCATCCTAGGTAACTTTTGTAAATGCCAAACATTGTAATAAGGAAATGGACCTTTTGAGAGAGGAGGCATATAGATAGATATAACTGGCTTGTCTGTAATAGAATTCAGTGATGAACAGGGAAAGGAAGTCCAAAGATTCATTTACTTTACTTTTACTACAACCACAGGGGTATCATACTACTTAAGTAAATATTATTGGGCAAGGTAAGGAATGAAAATAAAGGAGAATAGAGTTGTATATTACCCAAGTGCTCTTTAAAGTCTTCTGCTTTTGCATTTTTAAGGACTCTTCTATAAGTAGCATGTATTTGACTTGACACATGATTATCTGAAAAGGGTGGAGTGAGGGGATACCCTACTAAGAGGGATGTATCAGAATCTCCATGGAGGGGTGTTTTATATTTTGATAAGGTGCTCCTTACGTATACAGTTTCTAAATGTTTCCCTGACCTTCACATCTCTTTTCTTTATGTTCTCCACCTTGAGAAGCACTGAGTGAGAGGCAGTAGGAAGTGTTAAAAGATATATATGTGCGGGATCTGCTAAAGGCATCTGAGCTATGGCTTGAAATGAGTAAGAATTCTTGCAGAGAAGAAACCTGTTCAGACAATTTAACATGGTAACCACCAGGGGACACTGTTGGCCCAGCACAGCTTAGTTGCCTTTCAAAAGCTGCTGTGAGATGGCAAAGTAGTTAGAAAAGAAAAGCAGGCAGTGGTATTAGAGAAACCTGATGGCATTAGGGCAAGAGATGTTTTAAGTGATTATTATTTAGAAGGTGAAGGAACCGTAGGGTTTATATTTTAATAAATATTAACTTTCCCCCTCTAAGTAATGATAGATTGTTCTAAGATTTAAAGCACAATCTTGTAAAATTTAAGTCTCTAAAGAATAAAACTAAATGCCTGCTACTTGTCACCCTGCTGTTGGCACAGACCCAACAGATGATTATATGCTTAAGAGGTAGCTGTACACTTTTGAGTAACATCCTTTCATTACTCTTGAAATATAGGCTCTTCAAAGACAAAAATAGCAACTTTACTGGTCATATTCAATGAAAGCTTTGTTACTGAACTATGATTAATCTTGCCTTGCTAAGATTTCATCTCTTCAAAGAAATTACATTTTAATTGTCTTGTGTGATCATTTATGAGAATGGAAGAATTGGTTAACTCCCTGAACAGGAAAATACCATGTAAGAAGAGAAACATTTTTTTTGGGGGGGCGATGCTGGAGGAAGGAGTGGATGGGGAGTTGCATGGAGAAATAGAGTTTCAACCAACTTAGGGGAAATTTTGATGCCTGGGAACCTTCTCTTGGATGCCAGAGAGCAATGGTCCAACTCTGAGGTTTGTTTATATTTATCATCTTTGAGAAGTGTATTTAGAATATTGATGGATTGAAACTTGTCACCTATTTCTTTTATTTCTTAACCTGTTACTGGGGTATAGTAGAAACTGGAAATGTGTTTATTTATTTATTTGTGTGTTATTTATACTTTACACATCATCAAAAAAGACTGGGAATCCCAAGTCAGAAAATATGATCATAGCAGCAAATTTTTCTCCATCCAAGAATGAGCATTTCTATCTGTTCAGTATAAACTCCTCTGGATAGTCATACCATTTTCTAGGACTTCAGGTTTAAGTTTGAGGTTAGGGGGTGATATGAGCTGAAAAGGGGGACTCAAAGATAGGGGAAGAGTGATTTGGGGAAGACTAGCCATGTTTTTGTCATGTGTTCATTCTTTTGACATCTCTGAAGGATCCCGTGGAAGCACCTGCTGACTATAGAGTGGTTCATGCCCTCTACTAATGGGAAGGAATTGCTTCTGGATGACAAATTTTTTTTTGCCATTTATTTCTCTTTTGTTAGCTTAGAAACTGGTTGTTTCTCTTATCTGTCACGTGATTTACAAATTAAGAATATTGAATACAGTCTGTTCCTTGCCTTCTACTTACCTCCTTTTGGTGCCCTGGTAATAACCATGGTAATGTAGCACATGACTCAGGCCCTTAAAACTCTGGGAAAACATTATGTTAAGAAGGATAGTTGTGAACAGTGCCCTCTCTGTTCACTTGACAGTACTATTTGGTTCATAATGTGTTTTGCATACCAAATTACCTAATTTTAGTTGTCTGAAAAATATAAACCTTTTTAAGCCATAGTATGCAAAGCCTATTTTTAGTTCAAATTAAGTTGTAAAAATGTGTGTGTGCTCCTATAAAATGTGGCCGTTAGTATTTTCTTGGAAATTGTAGTGGTTGAATGGTGTGGTGCAGTGGGTACTAAAAGAGTCTATGCCATGTTTCCTGTGGAAATGTTGTCACTTGACCCTGTGACTTGGGCTTAGTGGGGAGTCAGAGAATGAGTAGAGTTAAGGGCTTGGGTGACAAATTGCATCATCCTCTGCTATAAAAGTTAAATATAAATGCAGTTATGATGATCTCAGTTTTAACAAAGTTTAGCGCTACGAATGGGGTTGTGGGTGTTTCGGTTATAGAGCTGCAAGATCTGCGGGGTGGGGGAGATGGTGTCTGAAAAAGACATCCCACAGTAGGTCAGAGATCAGATGGAAGGGACCACCCCAGGTCAGTTCATTTGTTGATGGGTTACAGCAAATGGAGGTTTGCTGTTTTAGTAGGCATCAGTTTTGGCTAAGTTTTGCACAGAACAGTTTTATTTTGCCCTTGCTAAGTGCATCCTCTCTCAAAATAATCAGGAAGGACATGAGTTGTGAAAGGACATTCATTAACATTTTCTCTGTTTTAAAGGTCTCTGTCAGAGTGGTGTTTTATCTTCCTCAAAAAGTTAACACGTTTAAAGTCAGAATGAGAGTAATGTTAACATGGGATTATTTTGTTTGGAAGGTGCTAGGGAGGACGAGGGAGGAGATGACCTCTGAAGCTTATTCCTCACTATGTTTTTTTGGTATGGAAGATTCTGAAATACTGTGAAACAGGCTTTTACAAAGTGCCACAGATTCCAGAAACTTTAGCTGCAATGGAGTTTTTTATGTTGCTCTTTTCTTTTCTTTCTTTCTTTTTTGTTCTTTTTTCTTTTTTGCTGTACTTGGGGTTGAACCCAGGGCCTTCAGCATACTTTCCAAGTGCTGTACCACTGAGCTGAAATCCTCACCCCATTTTAAAATTATTTATCTTGCTAAGTTATGCAGGCTGCCTCTGGCCTGGGACTTGTGATCCTCTAGAGTTGCTGGGATTATAGGTGACAGCCACTGCGCCTGGCTTTTCCTTATCAATAGCAGCTTTCTATCTGTGTGGGGGGTGAGGACAACCTCCTAAATGCTTCAGATTGTCTATTGTACTATTTCTAAATTCTCCAGGAGGTAGATTTTTACTTTGCATTTTCCTTTAAGGTTTTAAAAATACACTCTTATTGCTCGTATAGTATTAGGTTTGTAGAAATGGCGAAGATAGTACAGAGAGTTCTCATCTGTTTCATATGTATCTTCCCCTCTTACTGTCATCTTACATCAATATGGGACTTTGGTCCCAGATAAAGAACCAATGTGGGTACGTTATTATTAACTTAATTCTGTGCCTTATTCAGATCACCTTAGTTTTCACCTGGTCCTTTTCTGTTCCAGGATGCCACTGAAGACACCATATTATATTTGGTGAACATGTCTTCTCAGGCTCCCTTTGTTGTTATCTCAGACTTTCTTTGTTTTCTGTGATCTTGATAGTTCTGAAGAGCCCTGATCATCTCTTTCAGTTATTTGCAGTGTGTTTTGACATACGCTTGCCAGTGTGTGTCTGTGTATGTGTGTGTGTGTGCACTTCCTTATTTTCTAGCACTACAAGCTGATTGAGATTAATCTTGTATATTTTCTACCCTAGTCCTGGAGTCAGCCATTTATCCAAAGAGCGTAGATTCCTTCTGTTGAAAAATGGTATAGAAACTGAGATCTGCTACTGTGTGTACTCATTTGCTGTTGGAATGTTGTTTCTAAGTCTTCTCAGCTAACAGAGAATGGTAATATGGGAGTGTGTACTAACTCATAAGGTCTGAGGTTTAGCTCAGTTGGTAGAGTGCTGCTCTGCACTCTCTGAGGACCTGGATTCTATCACTACCACCAACAAAATGGGAGACAGATGTGACAATCCACTCCCAAAGCAATCCTGAAACAATCAGCCATTTCTTGAAAATCCTATAAGGGTCCCTATGACTCAGGCCTGACTCAATGGCATCTGACAACAATATAGTAACTCATGTATCGGTGCCTACCTATAAATATTTCTATATGTAGCCATCTCTACATTATATGCTAAATATGAGTTCATGGTGATGTCTCCAGCTCCATTACTATAAGGAGGACTCTGATCTTTCCCCCTTGCTTGTCTGTAACCTATTCTAACAGTGAGAACCCAGCCCCCTTACCATTCATTTATTCAGTTGTTCAATTTCAGGGTATGTGTATAGTTGTTTCAGAATTTTTAATACAAATTCTGCATGGGAAACAATTTTATCAACTAGCATACAGTATCTGTGGGCAGTTTGGGAGTGTAGATTTATGTATGGAGTTTTACAGACTCCACTCATTTCTAAGATTACTGAGGTCATGACCTTTCTGCCCCATCACTTCTAACAGGACTTTTTTCATACATTTGTGATATAGTTAGATTCTTTGATTATGGTCTTATCTCCATCCTGGGACCCTCTCTCTCTCTCTCTCTCTCTCTCTCTCTCTCTCTCTCTCTCACACACACACACACACACACACACACACACACAATTTATAAACTTTAAATCTCACTCTGTACTGTTAAGTCTCACATGTATTGATAACACATTATTTTATATATTCACGATTACAGTATCATATGGAATACTTCTGTGCTTCACCTATCCAACCTCACATCTTGTCCAATCCCTGGCAAGGTCTGTTTGGTGCTCTGTAGTTTTGCCTTTTCCAGAATGTCATATAAATGAAATCAGACAGCATGTGGCATTTTTGATGACTTCTTTTGATTAGCAATACTCATCTAAGATTAATCCATGTCTTGGTGTAGCTTGGCAGTTCATTCCTCTCCTACCCCCAATAGCATTCTATTCATTAATGTACCACAGTTTGCTTTTCTACTGAAGGACACCTTGGTTGCTTCCATTTTTGGTAGTTGTGAATGAACATGCTATAAACACTCACTTGAGTTAGAAGGAAGTTTATTTCTTTCTTACTTGATGAAACATGATGTGGAGCCAGGCACTGTGGTGCCCATCTCTAATCCCATTGACTTGGGAGATAGAGGCATGAAGATCGTGAGACTGAGGCCAAAGGTAGCCCATGCAACTTAGCGAGGATGTGTCTAATAATAAAATGTCAGAAAGGGGCTGGGGCTGCAGCTCCATGGTGGAGCACTTACCTGGCATGCACAAGACCCTGGGTTCAACCCCAGTACTGCCAACAAACAAAAACCATGATGTGGGCTCATAGTCATGCCATCTTCTATGTCAAACTCATGCCTCATTTTTTTTTTTTTTTTTGCCATTCCATCAAGCAAATTTATAGTGATTTGGTATATTCTTTTAAAAAATACTACTTTTTGTCTTTATTCTTTTGGAACCTATCAGGTCAAATGAACACACCATCTCCCCACTTTTTTTCCTTTTTATTTGATAACTTTTATTAGTTGAATGGATCATTTCCTGCTTATGGGTTTAATTTTTTTGTCCATTATGTTATTTCTCTGTTTTCATTGTTCTTTGATGCATAACTCAACTTAGACTCATCTGGAAATTTTAATTATATTCTGTTAAGTTCTTCTTGCAATTCATAAAAATTAAGTAATATTAGAGTTAAATTCAAACATCTTACATTGTTAGCTAGATTAGTTGCCATTCTTATTAGCCTGGAGTTCAGACCTTCAATCAATTTTGAATGCTTTTGACTCCATTTCTACTACAATTTGTTTAACTTAATGTGGTGAGGTGAATTTTATGAAAAAAGTCATTTTGCATATGGTAAATTCCTTTTATTATCTCAACTTAGTCTATTTTTCAAAAGCAAAAATATTAATCTCTTCTGCTTTGTTTTTCATGAGTCTGCTCAGCTAATGATGCCCACATATATTTTCCATGTGGAGAGCCATGGATCATTATGTACTGTGAATGATTTTTATAGATGTTTTAGAGTTTTCTTTCCCTATTCCTTTTACCCATAATGGTACCTAGTTAATCCTAATCTTAGAAGTGATTATCTCTACTTCAGACTCTAGATCAGTGTTTTCCATATTCCATAGTGATTTTATGGCAGGATCATCTGAAGACATTACAAAAGAGGCCTGTAGACATTATACCCAGGTACTCTGATGAATCATATTGAGGCCAGGAGCCAGGAATTTGTATTTTTAAAAACAAACTCTCCACGTAATCCTGATGTGCATCCATGACTTGACACCCTGATTCCAGGGCTAATCCTGCTCTTAGGCAAAGATGTTCAGGCAGCCCTAGTTCAATTCTTAGGAAACTGGGTATGAAGTCAAACTTACTGCTCATTGATATTCTAAAATCTGTGCTTCATTTTTCTTATTTCTGCGAGTGAGTTATTGCAAAAGAACTGATACTCTGCCCAGTTCCTTTAACTTACTTTTGTTTCTCTTCAGGACTTTAGTTCTGCTTCTGAATCCCACTCAGGGATGAAGACCCTGCTTCCCATTGCTGCCCTTTGTCTTTTAGAATGTGGTCTTGCTAAAGCCTCCTGCTACATGCTCTGTTCGCTGTTTATGCTGCTTTTCTTTTCTTCATTCCTCATTTCTCTTCTCTTTTCTCTTCCATTTTTTATTTATTTTTTGCCTTTCTGTATTTCTTTATCAAATGTCCTTGATGCTGATGACTCTTTAGACTGCCATCATCTGCACCATACAATTTTCACGTTCCTGACTCCCTCTTGTGTCTGTATTACCACACATATCTTGTTCTGGATAAATCACTCACTTTCTTCATCCTTTGTCATTACCTCTGCACAGGCATGCAGCAGGCTGTTGCTCAGACCAGTGTCCAAAAGAGGATCACATAGTTTTAGTAAAGCGCTGAGTTACTGCTACGTTATTTTACTTGAGAGCTTTAGGTAACATTTTTCTCTCTATTACTACTACTGGGATCATGTTGCTGTTGTTGTTAGGTGCCGTCAAGTCAGTGTCCAACTCACAGCAACCCTACGTACAACAGGAGAAACACTATTGTCAGTGCTCCTCTGCTGTTTGTAGAGTTTTCATTGGCCAATTGTATTTTGGGAGTGGGTTGCCAGGTCCTTCTCCCAAGCCTACAGCACCTGGTATTCCCAGGTGATCTCCCATCCAAGTACTTGTTGTTGTTGTTGTTAGGTGCCGTCGAGTCGGTATCCGACTCATAGTGACCCTCATAGGGTTTTCAATGGCTAAGTACTTCGGGATTGCCTTGGGAGTGGATTGCCAGGCCCTGCTCCCATTTTTGCGGTGCTGGGAATTGAACTCGGGGCCTCAGAGACTGCAGCGCAGCGCTCTACCCACTGAGCTAAATCCCAGCCCATCCAAGTACTAACCAGGCCCAATCCTGCTTAGCTTCCAAGATCTGACTTGATCGGATGCCACCGTGCTACAGCTGCAGGCACACATTTGCTTTAGTGCTATGTTTAATCCTTTATGTAAAAAATTTAGCCATCAAGAGACTCAAACAATATTTAAGATAACTTGAAGAACAGTAAGACAGTGAAATATAAAAGAGAAGAGAGGGTTCAATATTAATGATAATCCTATTTTGATTCATTTAAGCATTTCTATAGTCGTACTACTCTGGTGTCTGATCTCCTCAGATCTTGGAAGCTAAGCAGGGTCTGGCCTGATTAGTCCTTGGGCGAGAGACTGCTGGGGAATATGGGGTGCCATAGGCTCAGGAAAAGGACCTGGCAGCCCACTTCTGAAACAATTAGCCTTTGAAAACCCTATGAATAGCAGAGAAGCATTGATATAGTGCCAGGCATGGCACAGTGTTGGGGAATGTTTCATTCTGTTGTACATAGGGTCACTATGAGTTGGACCCAACTCAACGGCACCTGACAACAACGATAGATAGCATTTCTATATGATTTGTACTGTTTCAGTGGTATTTCTAGATTCTAGCCTCCTGGAATTAACTTTGTTTTTTCTTTTCTTCCTCCTTCCTTCCTCACCCCTCTTCTCCTTTCCCTCCCTCTATTCATTGTTCCTTCCTTCCTTCTTTTATTCCTTCCTTCCTTTCTTCACCTTAATTTGGAGGAGCTTGAGCCAGCATGGTAGCTCACTCCTGTAATCCCAGCAACTCAGGAGGCAGAGGCAGGAGATCACAAGTTCAAGGCCAGAGGCAACTTGCACAATTTAGCAAGACCCTGACTCAAAATTAAAAATGGGCTGAGTGTGCACCACAGTGATGGAACACTTGTAAAGAACATGAAGGAGTTTAATGAAACTTCTGTTTTCCTCTGATATCTAAGTAACAATTGCCTTAAGAAAGAGGCAGTGAGGCTGTATCATTATGTTTTGATTGGGACAAGGTCCCAACTAGTGTCATCCATTCCACAAATATTTGTGGAGTACCCTCTGTATGACAGATCTCTCCTGGCTGTTTCACTGTCCTCCCTGTCCTGTTTTCTAGAAGCTAGTGGGAAGGGTATAGGACATAAGCTATAGAACTTCACTATTCAGTGGATGGAATGAAGCTTGGCTGTAGCTTCTTGGAAAGGAGCCATCCCAACATCAGGGGAAGTACCACCTCCAAAGGCTGGGAAATTTGGAATTCACAATATTGCTCTAGTGACAAGGACCCTATCAGAAAAAATATATCCACAAGTCAGATGCATCCGTGTGCATTCTCTGAGTCTCATTCTCTTTCTAAATTTCTCCACACACACACGTGTGTGTACATATATGTATATGTACATATATACATGGGGCTGGGATTTAGTTCAGTTGGTAGAGCACTGCTCTGCAATCTCTGAGGTCCTGAGTTCAATTCCTAGCATTGCAAAAATGGGAGAAGATTGTGGCAATCCACTCACAAGGCAATCAGCCATTGAAAACCCTATAAGGCATGCTATGAGTCAGACACAACTCGACGGCACCTAACAACAACAACATATATACACATGCATACATATATGTAAATACATGTGTAGATTATATAGTACTTTAGTACAAAGAACTTTTACAAGTATTATTTCATGCCTTATTGTGCTCTATAGTTGCTGTTGTTGTTGTTGTTGTTGTTGTTGTTAGGTGCCATCGAGTCGTGTCTGACTCATAGCGACCATCATAGGGTTTTCAATGGCAGATTGTTTCGGGATTGCCTTGGGGGTGGGTTGCCATGTCCTCCCATTTTTGCGGTGCTGGGAATTGAACTTGGGACCTCAGAGACTGCAGAGCGGTGCTCTACCAACTGAGCTAAATCCCAGCCTGCTCTATAGTTAGGTATTCCCATTTTTCGGATGAATGATTAAGGCCCAGAGTGCAAGTGACTTATCCCAAATCACTTAGCTAACAAATAATGGAGGCTGAATTTGAATGTAGCTTTTCCAAGTATAGAAAAAAAGCATGGCTCTTTCATACCATGTCCTGCTTTTGTCTTCTTCTGAAAATAAGTGTTCATTGTAACATATCAAAAGAATCATTTCTGTTTCTTAAAACAAACACCCCTCCCCCCAACTTGTATGTATATAGTACTGTATGCTGATGTTACTAGATATTACTTTGGCCAGATCTTTGAATTAGAAAATATTTCATAGCTACCTTTTTCCAATGATGATTCTGGCCCTGGAAGTATTTTTCTGGTACCAAATGGGAAACAGGAAGAAGTCCAGAGAACAAGGATTTCGAGCTAATAAAGTGAGGAGAATCCAGTTTATACTTTCATGATAGCACATTTCCTAATTATTTACATGGATTTTTGTCAACTGGACTGTGGGCATGAAGAGGTTGGGTGCCCTGTTTAACTTTTTGTAACCACATCACCAAGGGCAGAGTTCCTGGTATGATAGGTACATAAGAAATATGGTTTGAAAGACAGAGAGGCTGAGGAAATGTTCTAGAGGAAAGGAGACTAAAGACAAAAGACAAACAAATACAAAATATAATAATGAGCTAGATCCTGGGCTAGGGAAAAATAATAACTGTGAAGGACATTATTGGATATAGATTGATGATTAGATGGTAGTGTTATGGAAATATTTAGAGGCAGAGGAGTGTAATTGTGCGTGTGTGTGTGTGTGTGTGTGTGTGTGTGTGTGTGGACAAAGGAGAGAGGAGAAAGAGTGATAGAGACAGAGAATAAGAAGGTAAATGGGGCAAATTGTTAACAAATCAGTGAAACTTGATGAAAAATGTATTTTTTTCCTTCTTGCAACTCCCTTCTGAGTTTGAAATTATACCAAGATAAACATTTCTAAAAACTGTGGAACAAAATTAAACTTAAAATAGATCGTAAGTCCAAAGGGACTTTTTGTTTCTGTTAGGTTGTAGGAACAATTAAAAAGTAAACTAACAAAACAAGACAAAATTAAATTAGACTAAAATCACAAGCCATGAGTTTAAGACCTTGTAGTTTATTTTTATACGTAAGTGTATTTTGTTTCTCCTAATATTGTCCATAAAAACACCAAATTCTGTAATCATTGTCCAGATTGGAACCCATAATATATTTTCTCAAGTTTTGTGGTTTCACTTATAACTTGATTTACTGCTGTGGACTATGGAGATGAAATTGGAATAGTATCAAAACATAGTCCTTTGTTGTTTATCTAATAAGGCAGGGCAGTTGATATCAGAATAGGTGATTGGTTCTTCCATATTCCAGTATATTCTTTTTCTACATAGAAAACACTGAGGAATAATAAAAACATATATTTCAGAACAATAAAAATGAGACTTCCAACTTCTTCTATTGCTTAAGTTCCATATTTTCTTGATGTTACATTGAGTGACAGCCACACTCGGGCATATAACTTTCTTGTTATAATCCTTTTACTATGATATTATGATAATTTTAGGCCTCCCTAATACTTTGCCTGAATTCAAAAGCCTCATCAATTGTGGACATATTCTTCTCTGTAGACTCTGATTTTTTGATTGCTTCCTTGACATTTTAAATACCACGGTAAATTATTTTTCACAGCCTGTCATCAGTCATTAGATTATATTGCAATGTGCTATGAAAGTGTTTCTATCTTTAGTAGCAATGCTTTCTGCATTTCCACATAGCACTGTGTACAATTAGTTAAATAGAAACTTCACTTAAAACAGGACATTATACTAAGCAGATGTTCATTGTTTAAGTTGAACTAGTAGATGTAGTGAACTATTTAGAAAATGATGAAAACCCTTGCAACTATAGCTATCTATGGTTAAAATTATTACCACTACCCAGATCTGTACATTAATGACAGATCAGAGCATCCAGAATTGTTTGTATATTCATTTCCTTTCTTGTTGGAATAGACAAATGAATGATTATTTAAAAAAATGGTATCTACTTCAGATATCTTCTTGTTACTAGGTGTTGTCAAGTCAGGTCTGACTCATAGCAACCCTATGTATAACAGAACAAAATGCTTCCTGACAGTGCCCAGCACAATTGTCAATGCTTCTCTGCTATTCATGGGGTTTTCAATGGTGGATTGTTTCAAGAGTGGATTGTGCAGTCTAGCATGGTGGTGCATGTCTGTAATCCCAGTGTCTTGGGAGGTGGAGGCAGGAGGATTGCAAGTTCGAGACCAGAGGCAGTCTGCGTAATTTAGCGAGACCCTGTCTCAAAAAGTGAAAAAATGGGCTGAGGGTACAGCTCAGTGGTCCAGCACTTGCAGAGCATGCAAGTACGAAGCCCTGGGTTCAACCCCCAGTACAGCAGGAAAAAAAAAAAAGGTGGATGGCCAGGTCCTTCCCTCTAGCCTGCAGTACCTGGTATTCCCAGGTGGTATCCAGTCCAAGGAGTAACTAGGCCAACCCTGCTTAGCTTCTGAGATCAGGCAGGATTGGATTCCAGGGTTCTATGGCTGCAGACATTTCAGATATACATCTACTTAATTTTTTAAAATCTTAGTTGTTATAAAGAAATAATAGGGCTTATTTAAGCTTATTTACTATCCTAAGCAAACATATGAGGCAGATAAATAATTGTTATCTCAAGTCCTGTGGTCTCCCTACCTCCTTCCCTACTCCATCAATCCCAGCACTCACTTCCATACACACTTTCATGTTCTCTTGGCATCATCAGATCCTTTGGGAACAAAATTTTAAATAATAGGACCAATCTAGTCTTGTTATCAAAAGCAGTGGCAATCATAAATCATTGTTTCTACTCCCACTTTAGTATAAATTTTAGGCAAATAGATTGAATTTATGGCACAGAGTAAATCTTGGTATTACTACCTGGAAACTTGACTATGCTTAGCTTGGTTCTTATCTTTCTTATCCAAGACCTTGGATAGTTCTGGTGGTGAAATAGGGATTTTAGCAATATGCTTTACTTCAGTATATATTCTACAGACAGAATTTATAGACTAGTTGTTTGAAAAAGAAGATTATCCATATTGGGAGATTTACACTCAGAACCAGTCTACCATATTCACAAGGCTAAAAGAATCTCAGATATCTATTTGCCTTCTAGGGTAATGAGGCCAACTATTCCACTGTTAGTGGGATAGGGAAAACAAACTATGTTGACCTTTGACACCCTTCTGGAAATGAGAAAGGAAATAGCAATAATATTTTGGCAAGGCTGAAAACCAGCCAAGAAGAGAAAAGCTGGCTTGCTTTTGTCACTTTTAATTGTGACTTTTTCTGCAGCACACTAAAGAAGCATTTTGAAAGGAATACGGAATGTTTTCATTGCGTGTGAATTCAAGATATTGCTGCTTTGTAATGTCTTCTTCCTGTCAAGTATGAGATTCAGTTGACCTTTTGGATAATGTGTTTTTTGTTTGCTTTTGAATCTTAAGAAAGATCTCTCATACAATCTTGTGTTTCCTTTAGAAGTTAAGGAGTGTTGTGGGAATGATAAAAGTATACAGGATTAGGAAGAGCTTCAAATTCAATTTATTTTCATTTTACGTCTCTTTTGGGTCATGTAGCCCTAAGTCTACTTTTTAAGATTAAGCTCTGTCTATGGTGGTGTTTGCTTCCTCCTTCTTTTTCTGTTTTTAACATTCCCTGGCTCATACATGACATGCTTTTCCTGCTTCTCCATTCTAAGAGTTGGAGGGCCCTCCCTTTATCTCCTTTGTTTATGACTCTCTGCTTTGGACATCGCAGGGAAGAGAATTTGAGCAACAGATAGGACTTTGGTGGGAATGAGCAAGGTGTGTATGCGATGTATTGAGGAGACTCCTGTAGTTTGATTTATTTTTTTTGTAGTACTTGGGGAGTTGAACCCAGGGTCTCATGCATGAGCTATACCCCAGCCCCTTTGTTATTTTTTATTTTTGAGACAGTCTCTTCAAGTTGTATGGGCTGCCTCTGGCCTCAAACTAGTGATCCCCCTGCCTCAGCTTCTCACATGGCTGTGATTACAGTGTGCACCACTCAGTGCCTGGCAACTAATTTGAGAAATGATTGCCATGGGGCATTGTGAATAATAACAGGGAATGATTTTTATGTCATGTTGCTAGGATCTGCCAGTGCATCTCACTGGGTATGCACGTCTACCTTAGTATCCTCTTTTCTTCTTCATCTGCTATGAAATGTAAGGATTTTGATTTTCATTAATATCTTCTGATCTCTGGCAGTCCTTTCCACGCGTTTGTGGTATGTGCCATGGTGAGATAATTACAAATTTGGCTGATTGTTTTCTGGTTGATTTTTAATGCTTTTTGTTTCTGATTGATTTTGAATGCTTTTGTTGGCCAGTACTTTACTTGTTCCCTGTTAACTCTTCCTTTTAGTCCCTTCTGTGCTAAAGTTCGCATAAAAAATATCTCACACATGCCTATATGGGCTATCACTCTTGCCATCACCGTCACTTTTTGCTTTGGTAAGAACTTACGGCGAAGGGCTTATGAGTATCTAGTCCATGTTTTTCACATTATCTACATTTTTTTACATTTCTGCATTAATGAGCACTCTTGAATTTTATTTAAAATCTAAAGAAGTTTGGATATTTGTTCAACCTGCATTTATTGTGTCCTGGGTGCTGGCATCGTGTAGGTACTAATTTTCTCAGCCATATACAACAGAATGCAGCGTTAATTATACACCACTCTGTTCGCTTTTTCTCTTTGGGCCTCTCAAACATCCTGTTCTGACTCTTGGGTCAAAGACACAATAAAACAGGAAATAATCTGTCTAACTCCTTAGTATCCTGGTAGTATATCTTACTATTAGATTTATTTTTATAATAATCGAACATAAAACCTTAATATCAGTAGACTGAAATCTATAGGTCTTTGTCTTAATAATGTCCTATACTTGAGATTTCTTAAAAGAAATAATGCAAAACAAGAAAATGAAATATCAAATTGTTACTTCATGATGTTTATTGAATATTCTTTATACTTACAAAATATTGGGACTCACAAGCAGTCCAACAATAAAGGATGGTCAATTAAAATATAACGACTCTGATTTGGAAAACGTTAAGCAGGTGTGTAAATGAGAACTGTGTGCAAAGATGATGCTAAGGCAGGGGACAATGTTTCTGCTGTTGTTATGGCTCTGGTGCCCAAGGGAACAGACTGTAAGATGGAGATTTATACCCAGGAAGACGGTTGTACGGTGTCCTCAGGATCAATGATCCAACCAGGCCAACGCCATTAGGTGTCAAAGTCTGAGAAGGATGCTTGGTGACTCTCAGCTCTGCTGTCTGTTCATCATTCTCTTTTAATGAAAAGTGGCATGGACTGTTTTCCTGTGAGGGTTTGAAAAAAGTAGATGGGGAAGAGGAAGAAGTTAAATTACTATGCTTATGACTTCACAACAGAGGTCCCAGCTGATCCCTGCAGAACTGCTCTGGCTAAGGCGAGAAAGCAGAGTCTTTTGTATTACAAGTTTCCCCCTCCCAAACTAGCTGTCTTTGGATGTGGGCTTCCTTGGTGGGGTTGGGGAGCTGGGCAGGACCTGGGCCAGGCAGTCCTCTCTAGCTGAGGGCAATCCCAGGAGATTCAGCTGAAGGTGGACAGCTGCAGACACTGCCAGCATTCATTGTTGTTGTTAGGTGCCTTTGAGTTGTGTGTGACTTATAGTGACCCTCACAGGGTTTTCTCTGGCTGACTGTTTTTTGTGATTGCCTCGGGAGTGGATTGCCACTTCCTTTTCCCATTTTTTTGGTGCTGGGGATCGAACGTGAGGCCTCAGAGACTGCAGAGCAACACTCTGCCTACTGAGCTAAATCCCAGCCCCCCAGTATTCATTAGAGATGACAAATTACACAAAAAGAAAAAAAGCTAAACACAAAGTGTTTGTGTATATTGTGAGAGCTATGAATATACCTATGTAAAATATGTGTGCGTATATACGAAAACCAGGAGGGGGACACAGAAAAGAATGAACAAAACTGTGTTTCAAAAGCGAAGAAATTCATAAGAAAGTAGCCTGCTCACCAAATAAACAATGAAACTAAACAAATTATCATTTCCTTTACAATAATGGAAGAATTCAGGTGTATGTAGTCCTCCAGTGTTAAAAGAAGACCATTTTTTATTCCTCCCCCAATGTTAAAAGAAGACAACCTTTATTCCAATAGCTAATCTTTGTACAAAATGGACAGTGGCAGATCTCCCAAGACTCAGTCAAAGCCCTTAAGGAAGCTAAATCACAATGTAGCAACTTTAAAAAGCATAGCAATCAAAGAGGCCTTAGCATTGATTAACAGCTGGGAGGAAGCCCTCTGAGGATCCATCCATGTGGTCATTATGCTTTTGTGCTGCTGCTACTGTGGCTGCCAATTTATATAGGACCAGCCAGTAGCCATTGAAGCCAGATTTTGTGTATTTGCCTGGTACTCACCTCCCGCATCTTCTCAGCCAATAGGTCAAAGACTAGGGAAAGTATGAGTGTGGGAAACGATAAGGATTCTTATCTCTAGGGAGATTCCAAAGCCTGTGGGCCACTGCCGAGTTTCTATAATGTGGCACATGGAATTTCAGGAACAGGAACCAGGTGTGCAGAGCTGAGGTGGGTGCCTCTGCAGGACACCTAAGTATTAGTTACATCTCTGTGTTCCTAGACCCTTCTCCCACTGCGGCTGAGCTCCCGGCTTGGTGTCTTCCATGGCAATGTGCCAGGGTGCTGGGGAAGGAAAGCTGGCAAGTATGACGAGCCCTTTGCCACCTAACACATGGCCAGCACAGCACCCCGATAAGGCTGCCTCTTTTCCTGTGTGCTGCCCTGAGTCTGTCCCTTTCTTTGTACTCAACACCTATGACTATTTGTTGGCAAAGGAATAAGTGTTTGTCGAATAATAAATATTCACATCCACTAAATCAGCCAGTTGGCATAACTTGGCTAACTTTTGAGTGAAAAGGCTTGCCAGTGCTGGATGCTGTGGCTCATGCCCCTAATCCAGTGACTTGGGAGGCAAAGGCAGGAGGATCACAAGTTCGAGGCCAGAGGCAGCCTGCATAACTTTGTGAGGCCCTGTCTCAAAATAAAAAATAAAAAGTGGACTGGGGTGCAGCTCAGTGGTAGAGTGATTGGAAAGACTGTGTAAGGCCCTGCGTTCAGTCTCTCAGTACCACACACACACTCACTCACACATTCAAAGGCTTGTCAGAGAACACTGAAAGGTATAAAAAGTAGCAATGGAAAAACAATACAGATGCACATCTGTATGAGTTTGTACCTATTACCTGTATGATAAATATGTCACCTATGAGGTGTATGTTATACATGGACATGTATTACAGACATAGATGTTGAGCCTGTTTAGGAAACTCCAAGTGGCCCATGAAGGATGGTATATGGATGTGAAGTAGGGAAACTGGAAGAGATGAGGGTTCACCAAGCTGGAACAAGCAAAGACTCCAGGATCAAGCCCTGCCCTCCATTTTGAAGGCAGTGGATGGTCACTGGAAGGCTTCAAGCGGAAAAGTAAGATTTATGATCTTGAAAGGGTGTGTGGAAGATGAACTGGAGAGAGATTGGAAGAAAGCAGAAAAGTCAGTTAGGAGGCTGGTGAAATAATTTTATACTGTTGATCATGGTGGCCTAAAACAAAGTAGTAAAATTTAGGTTGGAGAGGCTAGCAGAATGTCAGGGAAGATACATTATGCACACACACATGTGCACACACATGCACACATATATTTACTAAAATAAAATCATATTCTGGTCATTATTCTGGCAATTTTAACTTTATCTCATGCAAAATCAAATATATTTTTATGTGCTTTTTGGTATTTTTGCCCGCATTAGTTAAGGAATGCATACAGTCTCTTAGATTTTCTTTTAAAATGCTTATTCATTTATCTTGCCTTTTAAACTTTTACTGATCTGGAATTTGATTTTATTTGAGATCTGAGATGAGATTTAATTTTATCATTTTCCAGATGGCTAGTTGGATAGTGCCATTTATTAAGTGAACTACTCTTTTCCCATTGAATTGAAATACTATTTTGTAACATATTAAAACTTCTCATATATATATATATATGTATATATATATATATATATACATATATATATATATATATTTCAGCAAAATGCCATCATTTTGCTCTTCTTCCAAATGTGTATGCTAATTATTTTATTTTCACTTCTGACAGCACATGCTAGAATCTCTAAGATAATTTTGAATAATGATTGTGATAAGCATACTTGTTTAATTTCTGATTTTAGTTGAAATGTTTTAAATCTTGCACCATTTAGAAAAAGCTTTACTTCCGTTTTCTGGAAAGCAGCTTTTATGGTATTTGAGCCATTTCTTTATATCCCTCTTTTACTTAAACAATGTATTAAAATTATCTGTTGAATATCAGACACTTCAGAATCTACTGATGTTATCTTTTATTTCCTTACTTAATTTTATGAACATAATAATTTATGTTGGTAGATTTTCTACCATTGAACTCTTTTTGTTCCTGACATAAACATTATCTGGTCATGCTGAATTATTCCTTTATAAATTTTTGATTTTTATCTATTGCTATTTTAGAAAATATTCATGAGAGACATTGGTATTAGTGTACTATATTACATTTTGACAGGCTTTGTGGGGGTTTAATTAAAGAGTTCAGTACAATGGTAGTTCAGTACTTGAACTGTTCCATACTTGAACATTTTCCTCCTAGACCAATATTTTTGAGAGAATTCTGGTTTGGTGTTTGACCATTTGCTTGGCACTTACCCACCATGCTAAAACCTATATGTAATTGCACTGACCTTTGACGCTTCTGGGTGAAACAAAGGGGAAAGAGTCACTTTGAGCAAAGATTTCAAGAAGTAAAGACCTGTCCTGGTGCTGTGTTTGTGATCCTGTTTTTTTTTCTTTAATGTACACATGTATGTATACCATACAGCCACGATGGCACCAGAGAAATTTTCTAGCGCTTAAAGGAAGAGAAAAACAATTAGAAAAACAATAGAATAATATGTGAGTGACATATATGTGTCTGAATTAGCCATTTGGCATGGGGCTGGAACCAGTAAATACATTTACATTATTTCTTATGGAAAAAAAGTGCTCAGCCCTCGAACTGATGAGAACTTGGCCAGCTTTCCAGAATGGATTGTGGTTAAGTGCCAAGGTGTCATAGTAGTTTAAAATGTTTTTTCTATGCTTTGAAATTATTTAAATAAATTTAGGACCTTTAATTTTTTTCTTAAAAGCTAGCTAGAACTCAGATTGCTCATTTCTATTTGGGTCAATTTTGGTCATTTTAATTTTGCCTGGTTATGTTCATTTATGTTGTGTTTACTTGTTCATTTGCAGAGAATTACATAGTTCTTCTCTGCATTATCCACTTCTCATGGCTGTGAAATGCCTGAGAAGACATCTCAAGGGAAGAAAGATCTATTTGTCTCATGGTTTCAGAAGTTTCAGCCCATAATTGCTTGGCCCTGTTGCTGTGGGCTTGTGTTGAGGCAGAACATTACGGTGGGGAGGGCATAGTGGAGCAGAGCTCCTCAGCTCATGACTGCCAGGAACAGAGAGAAGCGGCCAGGGACAAGATATACCCTTCTAGCACATGCCCCCAGTGAGTACTTCCTTTAACCAGCCTCCACCTCCAAATGGTAATTGTAATTGTTTGGAGTTTGTCTTTTATTCTTAATTTTAAAATGAAGTCTGTAAGAGCTTTATTGAGATGTAACCTCACATAATCATGCAATTCACCCATTTAAAGTATAAGATTTAATATATTTTATCACACTCATAAAATTGGGTTACCATCACTTGATGATTTAGAACATTTTCATCATTCTAAAAAGAAGGCCCATACTTATTCACAAACCAGTTCTTAATTGTTTGTGCTTTATATATTTAGCTGCAATGTTGCTTGGTTTATAGCTCTTAGATCTTTGTAAACTGTGATTTTGTTGTATGATGTCTCTCCTTATCCCGTTTAGTACTTCTCCTCTTAATTCTACCTTGTTGATATTACTATTGTTCTTTCCTTCCTACCTTATTTTTTACTTTCTTAAAATTCTTTGCCTGATGATTTTATGTTTAACTTTTTATTTTTTAAAATGCTTTTTATAAGAACAAGTCTTGTAGAGGGTGCGAGAGTTGGCTTATGTAATGGGATAAACTGTTTACTGTAATACATGATTTATGTGATTTTTTCTTTCTTCCATTTTATATCGAGTATATGCTTTACATAATTCTTACTTTCCATTATTTTTGCTGTTTTGATCAAGTTAACATCCTAAATATACATATATATTACTTTTGTAATAGGAAAATATACTATGCTTTCCTATTTCATTATTGGTTGTTTTACTTTACTTCTTATTAAAATTTGACTCATTTTTTTCATTATTTTAAAACAAAATATAAATAATTTCCCTATTAAAATTCCCTCCCTTCTCTTACCTGAATTCCTCTGCTCCTCTTTTCTGATTCATTTTTTGCTTGGTTATAGTGTTTTCTCAATCATTTTTTTCAGGAGCTTCACTGAATGATATAATCTCTGAATGTTTGCCAGATATCTTAGCTGGGTAATGAAAAAAATAACATTTTATATATATATATATGTATATATATACACACATATACATATATACACATACACACACATATATACACATACACACATATATATTATATATATGTGATATATATATGATATATATATATATATATATATATATATATCACACACACACACACACACACACACACACACACACACACACATATATTATGTACGTGGAGTTGAGCCCTCAGGCCTCACACATACTTTGCAAGTGCTCTACCACTGGGCTGCAGACCAGCCCAGTTTTTGATTTTTTTATTTTGAGTCAGGGTCTCACAAAGTTATGCAGGCTGCCTCTGACCTTGAACTTGAGATCCTCTTGCCTCAGCCTCCCGAGTTGCTAGGATTACAAATGTGCCCCACCACACCTGGAGAAAAAAGCACATGTCTATTTCTTCACCTGACACACACTCCTTACAGCTTACTAAGTCACTTGTGCTGTCTTCTCCATTGGATTTGCTTTGTCTAAGGTCCTCAGAGATCTGACAAATTCAGTTTGTCATTTTCTTTCTTTTCTTACTTGATCTTATTGTAGCAATTGATAATTGTTGCCTGTTACTTCTTTCTATTGACTTTGTGGTATATGAATTGGTCAACATCTGATAATATTGAAGCAGGCAGATAATATACCAATATACATGGTTTTTTCCCCAATGCAGAGGTTTTACTCTTTTCCTACTGTGCTTACCACATAGGAGGAGTTGGTACTAGATAGATTTCACCTTTAGACTTGGCTCTGCTACCTACAGTTGTGTGAGACTGAGCAATTTTTAAAACATTCCTCCCCTGTAAAATGAGGACATTAAAATGCCTCCCTCAGAATTTCAAAAGGATCAAATACAATAATCTGGAGAAGTATTTTGCATGCTGCTTGTCACTCTTTCTTTCCATGCTTAGTGAGGCCCTCTAAGTCAGTCAATATATTACTCTTTTAAAGCCATGACATCACATTTCTGGCTGGTGTTCTGGACTCTGGCCATGATAATATCAAGCCCAACTTGTGCACTGCTCATTAATTAACTATGCATTCTCCATTTCTGCTTGTTAGCCATCATTCTCTTGCTATCTGGTCTCCCCCATGCTCAGGCCTCCCCCCTCCTTTTTTCATCCATACTCCATTATAGCTCATCTGCTGGGGGATTTTTCTCTTTCTTGTTTTTTTGAACACCTATTTTCCTTCAGGTCTCTCTTGAACATCTCCCTGAGGAGAAGCAGAGATTCCTTTTAATGTGTGTGCCTCTGTAATAGCCCAGTCACAAAGGATGGAATGGTCTATAGGGGACCATGAGAGAAAAGATGTCTTTTGGTTCTAGTATCCTAAGATGTGGCACAACTGTAATTTGAAAAGATTGAGAATATTTATCAAACAAATACTTGGATGAATGCTTAATTTCTACAAAAGAATACTGTTCTTCATGGGGGCTGGAGATGTCCTAGTGATGTTGTTGTTAGGTGCTGTCGAGTCGAGTCTGACTCATAGTGACCCTGATAGGTTTTCATTGGTTGATTGTTTTGGGATTGCCTCAGGAGTGGATTGCCATTCTCCAGATCCTAGTGATAGGCATATAGATGTCAATAGGACAAGGTCCTTTTCTTGAAGAAATGCACAGTCTGAGGTGGGACAGGACAGCAGAGGAGAGGCAACAAGCCAGTATCACAAAGGAACATATTCTGTTGCATTTGCAGCTAAAGAAAGGATGCAAACATTGAGGCTATTCAAGTTTTTAAAGAGATAAATTAACAGTAATTTAAAATTCTGACTTTCAATTTACCCATTAATGAGAGCAGTTTTATTATAAATTCTGCTTCTTCAGGAAATGTATTAGGGACCTCGATGTCAAGCTGTCATCTTGTGATATGAGCAGATGAGCTTTGTCTATATGTTTCAAGTGATTTACTGTAAGGAGGGAGTTCTTGTCAATCACAGGTGGAAACTTGGGAATCAGAACTGCAGCAATTGTCTGAGCTGAACTACTTTCTCTGTGCTTTCTGATTTTTGAGATAAAGTTAAAATGGATATCTTGGCTATTGACTCATAGTGTATTTGCAGAAGTTGAATTTATCTTTCCCTATTTATAATTTTTCAAACTCTAAGAATTTTTAATTCTTTTCCGATCTTGTATAGTTTAACAATTGTTAGAATAAAAATCTTCATTACCAGTAGTTAATTGAGTATTGTAGTTTATATAGAATTGCTATATATAGTGTTTGAGTATGATATTCAAAACAGTTCAGTTTTTCCTTAGTGATGCAAGGGTCACTTTAGCATCCTCCCATGGCTTAGTGACATCATTTGAAAATTAATAGTCATGCCTTAAAGTATAGAGGTACTTTTTAAAGCAGTAAGGATTTCTAGTAGATAGAATGCTATACACAGCTTTATTTTTATTTTATATTTATTTTATTTTGGTGTATTTACTGACTGGTTTTTATTTTGGATGATTACTGGAGATTCTAGCATTGGAAACATAAGCTTACTGGGGTGTCTTTACATTAGTATTCTATACTTAATAACTGTAATGAGAAATGCCAGTTAGAAACAATTCTTTTCTCTTCTATGCTTATAGACCCTAAATGCTTGGAAGATATAATACTTCAAAGTTTAGAAATAATCCATGGAATATTTTCAGTGGTACATGAAATGTTATAGTTCAGCGAAGATAGATTATAGGAATGTTTATTCTGAATTTAGTTTTTAATATGAATTTCATAACTAGAAAATTTCATAGAAGCAAAGAACACCATCATCGAATGTGGGCATAGCTTTAATTTATAGGTATGAGAGTCTTTTTAGTCACAACATAGTGATGGTGATGAGAGAATTTGGCATAGAAACAAGTTTTAGTGAAGTGAGAATGAATTTTCAAATATATAGTAATCAAACCCAGAGTGTGTGGTGTGATAAGCCAAAAGAAATTAGTTTGAAAAAGAAAAAATGATCAATAGTATCAAATTAAAGAAAAAACAGCAAACAAAGTTAAGTAAGATAGGGACAAACTAATATACATTGGTTTGTGTAATTATGAAAGCAGTTCCTACATACCAGTTGCAACAAGAGCCAAATTGCAGTAAATATCACCTCTCTTGTTTTCTTTCTTTCACTAGAGAACTGGGCAGATAAATGCTATTATTATCAATTCTGGTTGGTGTTATTGATAGTAAATACACGATATGTTGAAGAGCGATATTGTAACTTGGCATTTTAAGTGGTGATGTTTTTATCTTCATATAAGGTGACTTTCTTAGCCTAAACATCAGACCTATGAGGCCAAAATTAATGTGAGGTTTCTTAATAAAGGGATTCTTCCTCAGTTAGGATTTCTACTTATTTTTTATTCACACTGATTTTAAGGACTTCTTTGTTAAACCTGTTAACTTGAGTATCACAATTTTTAGACTGTATGATAAACTCTCAAAAATATTGACTAAGTTTTGACTCTGTTTTTAAGATAATTTATTGACTACTCTGTTGCCTCACATCTGGAGGGCATGAACACTCTAGGAATGATAAAAGTAGGAGCATAAAATGAAGTTATAGACAGCTTAGATTGTGCTGTACTCTTATAAGGTACTAGTAAGTGTCCTTCTGTGTATAGAAGTTGTCTTTAGCATATAGATTCTTTTCTGTATATAGCATATAGACTCTTTCTGTATTTTTCTTCAGGTCATCTTCATATTGGAACTCACTAAATCACATGAACTTATACATATATATGTATATATGTGTGTATATATATGTACACATACATCACACCCGTTGGAGCAAGAATCATTATATTGTATCTTGTACATTTTGGACATGTAGTCAGGAGGGATCAATCCCTGGAGAAGGACATCATATTTGGGAGATTGGCAGGTCAATAAAAAAGAAGGAAGACACTTAACTAGATGGGTTGACACAGTAGCTTCAAGAATAGGCTTAAACATAAAAAAGATGATGGGCATGGCACAGTATCCAGTATTGTTTCATTCTGTTGTACATAGGTTCGCTATGCACAACAGACCTGACTCAAGACACCTAATAACATATATATAATATATAATTATGTATGTAATATATGTAATCATAATTCCAGTAGTATAAAGTAGAGCTTATTTTGTTGGGGGATCTGGGAATGAATGTGTACTGAGAAAAACAAAGGCCTTGATTCTTCCTGGTCAGAAGCCTACTATGCTATTGGTTGATCTCCCTTTTTTGGTTGAAAGAATAAAAATCATTCCAAGCTCTGTCATTTTCTATTTCATATGCATGAGTTGTGTCTCTCTGCTTGTTGCTGACTTGGTTGAGTTCTGTTGCGATTGCTAACATAAGCCCTCTGTTTCCATTTGATAATTTGATGCTTTTCCTCACTCATGTACAGTGGATTCCTTCTTTGGTTAATATTTTCTACTAAATCAATAAATAATTAATTTATTTATTTATGTATGGTTCTGGGTATCTGACCTAGCAGGTTCTAGGGAAGTGCTATACCATTCTCAATGTAATGAATGCATTTTGATAATAAAATATAAAATAGAAATATGGATGGCATGTTGACATGATACAGACACTGGAGTATTCTGTAAAGATTAGGAGAATTATTAAGAAAAGAGGAAGTTATTTGTGATATTTATAGCAAGTAGAGAAGAATATTATAGAGAAGACTGACTAGCTAGATTAGTAGCATTTAAATAGCTCATATTCTGGGAGTTATGGGAAAGAAAGGGTTAAATAGAAGGAGCACAGTGGATTTTTCAGGTAGCAAAACTACTCTGTATGATATTGTAGTGCTGAATACATTCAGCAAAACCCACAAAGCACACAGCATGAAGAGTGAATGCTGATGTAAACTGTGAGCTCTGGGTGATGATAATGGGTCAGGGTAGGTTCCGTTTTTACAATGAATGCCCCCCTCTGGTGGGAGATGTTCATCATGGGGAAGATGTGTATATGTGGCTGCAGAGGATATATTGGGAAATATCGGTACTTGCCACTCAGTTTTCCCATGAACCTGAGCTTGATCTGAAGAATAGACTCTATATAAAAGCAAACACACCATTCATTCTTATCTTAGAAACATCCAAAATCTAGTTTCTGTGATCCAGACTAAATGACTTAATCTACATGGGAAATTTTTAGGCCCAAGGGAAATATCTGTGTTGCTTTACTCTCCAACTACCTCTTCTGATTTGTTGTTGTTGTTGTTAGGTGCTGTTGAGTTGTGTTTGACTCGTAGAGACCCTGGTAGGGTTTTCAGTGGCTGATTGTTTTGGGATTGCCTCAGGAGTGGATTGCCACGTACTTCTCCCATTTTTGCAGTGCTGGGGATTGAACCTGGGACCTCAGGGACTTCAGAGCATTGCTCTACCAACTGAGCTAAATCCCAACCCTTTTGATAAGTATTTACAAAGCTGTGAATCCAGTTATGTACACCCCACTCTACTAATATTTCCTTTTCATTTACCTTTAGGTTTGAAGTTTGAGGAAATTCAAGAAAGGTTTGGTGAGGAATTCTTTAAAATATGCTTTGATGAGAATGAGAGAGTCCTCCGAGCAGTAGGTGGCACATTGCAGGACTTTTTCAATGGTTTTGACGCTTTGTTGGAACACATTAGAACTTCTTTCGGAAAACGGGCCACCCTGGAGTCACCATCCTTCCTGTGCCAGGAGCTCTCCGAAGGGGCCCTCATGCTCCACTACTCACACCCGCACCGGGTCGTGGGCTTCGCAATGCTGGGGATGATTAAGGCTGCAGGGAAGAAGATCTACCGCCTGGACGTGGAAGTGGAGCAGGTTGAGCACGACAAGGTGTGCTCTGACGGCTCCAGCCCCGGCAACTGCAGCTGCCTGTCTTTCCTCATCAAAGAATGTGAAAATACTAACGCGGGGAAGAACCTGCCGCAGGGGACCTCGCACGTGCCTGCAGACCTCAGAATCAACATCAGCACCTTCTGCAGAGCCTTCCCTTTCCACCTGATGTTTGACCCCAGCATGGCAGTCCTTCAGCTGGGGGAAGGCCTGCGCAAGCAGCTCCGCTGTGACACCCACAGGGTGCTCAAGTTTGAGGACTGCTTCGAGATCGTCTCTCCAAAGGTCAGTGCCACCTTCGAGAGGGTCCTGCTGCGCCTGTCCACCCCCTTTGTGATTCGGACCAAGCCCGAGGCTTCCGGCTTTGAAAATAAAGACAAGGTAAGTGGCCAGGGACTTGAGGTGGGGGATGGGAGCTAGCAGAATGGATAATTATCTTCAATAAATTACGTGCTGGCTGGACTTGTAATTATTTAGGCAAGAGAGCTTTAAGTGCCATTTAGAAGATTACTGGTCCCTGGATGGATCCAAAAAGTTTTGGCCCTATTCCCAGCCATTTTTGCATAGTGTCTGCCTCATTCATTAATTTATTTCAGCAGCTAGAAAGAAGACATTTATTAATACTACCCACTGCCACTACAAAAATGATAGGACTTACTAAAAATCTAATATCATAAACTCATGAGTATTTCCACTGATTAAAGTCAAACTGAGAGAAATAGTGAAGCGGATTTTGACATTGTGGGGCCTGGCTACTTTGTCTTTAAATAAATACAGGTAAAAAACTCAGCTCTGCTGTGAATATGTTCTCTTCTAAATTTCACTGTCTAGGAACACCCAGTTTACAGCCTACATTTGTATTAATGGACAGCATAGTGTATTTCCCAGAAGTTGGAAATTGACTTCCTCAAGATTTCTCTTCTAATTACATTTTAATATTGAAATAGAGATTCCTTCCTTTAGAACATGTTCACTCCCAGAGAGAATACAGTGAATACCAGCTATTTTCATTGTGGATTTCTTTGAGCTCCTTTTGGAAAATCTGGGTTATAAATTTTAAATAATTGATGAAAAGACAGGAGAAATAAATCTCGGAATGGTTTTATTTAAATAAGCATTTTGCCCCTCAGATAAAGTTTTTTAAAAAAGTCATTAAAATAACGAAACCTAAGGAAAAGTCAGCTGTGGTAATATTTTCCAGACATTTTTTAATATGTGTAGATCATCCATTCTCTTGGTTTTCTTGGTAATATACTTTCAGTGATTAAATGGAAATACAAAGTTAATTTTCAAGATAAGTATTTGGATGTACGTCTGCAGCTGTAGCCCTGTGGCGTCTGATCCCGTCAGATCTTGGAAGCTAAGCAGGGTTGGGCCTGGTTAGTACCTGGATGGGAGACCGCCTGGGAACACCAGAAGCTGTAGGCTTGGGAGAAGGACCTGGCAACCCCCTCCCCAAAATCAATCTGCCATTGAAAACCCTATGAACAGCCCAGAAACACTGACAATAGTGTTTCCCCTGTTGTACAGAGGGTCGCTATGAGTCGGATACTGACTCAACGGCACCTAACAACAACAATTTGGATGTACAGTCATTCTGTTTCCAGCAAAGTGTTTTTCAACGTTTTCTGTCAGGGTAAATAAAGTTATTTGATTCTATTCATGTTATTTCTGAATATTTAGGGGAAACAATTTGCTGCTAGAAATGAGTGGGTTGCTATGGGATAAAGGGAGGAAGATTGCAAGAATAATGAAAACCAAGAGAATGGATGATCTACACATATTAAAAAATGTCTGGAAAAATAAATAAATAGCCTCCCACAAGCACAGTCAAAGATGCTTTCAAGGATTTCATGCAGTACCACTTTTATAATTGGTTAACTTTTATAATTTTGAAGTTCAATGGAAACATTTTAAACAAAGTAATTGAAAAAGATGGACTGATGTACATTTTTTTAGTATGTCTCATTCAAGAGATTCAGGAAAAATCATTCAATAATTTTATTAGACAAGTCCAGTAATTTGAAATTACTGATGGCTGGACCTGGATTCCAGTTTGACATATTTAGATATTTTAGTCTGATTGACTTATTATTGTTCCTATTTGATCCCACACATGTATTTGTAATAATAATTCATTTTTTATATTGCATTTTATTTTTTGGTGGGTCAATTGGAAGTTGAACTTAGGGCCTCACATATGCTTGGCAAGAACTGTACCACTAACTAGTACTCCAAGCCCATTTTGACTTTTTCTTTGCAGACAAAATTTTGATAAATTATGCAGTCTGCCTTTGGCCTCAAACTTGCTGTCCTCCTGCCTCCACCTCTCACATTG
The DNA here is from genome assembly GCA_007922755.1 of Pedetes capensis. NCBI lineage: Eukaryota > Metazoa > Chordata > Mammalia > Rodentia > Pedetidae > Pedetes > Pedetes capensis. The sequence continues at coordinate 10,448 of VMDO01011086.1, read as the reverse complement.
CTGGGACTATAGGCAGGTACTACTGCACCTGACCTTGTAATAATACTTTAATATGTAAACTATATATCTGTTTAATAATTTATACCCATTTTGAACATTTTTATACTGGAAAAAACTTATTAAATGTGTATTTTGTCCTCATTTATAGCTGCTTGGAAACTCGAATTATTCTAGCTTTTTGAGACTATGAAAGCCATCAGTTCTGTCTTATAGAAGTTCAATATTTGGATAGGAGAATTTGAAGCATTTTTGGCCATTAGACTTGAAGTTAGTATTTTAAAAAGTTTTCCTGAACCAGAATATATTATTACAAATGTTAATTGCTTAATATATTTTATAAATTTGATAAAGATCAATTCAACGTAAAGTTACTGCTTCAGACTTTTTCCTCTATCTTTCATTTGGCTTGTATTTCTATTTAATTTGTATACCAGGGTAAGAAATAGACATAATGAAATGATGACTCAAATGTCAAGGCCCCCTGCCAATTCCAATAATAAGGAACTGTGCTCATTGATAAGATGCAATTATCTAAACATGTTCATGGCAGTTTAGAAATAAAGCAATAGACAGGATTTTTAGTTAGACAAGGATAATTATCTGCTCTATTTTATATTTATATTTTTGCTTACTCACCTGGATGTGACAGAATGGGACATTTGTGAGGCTACAGTTGCCCCCAAATGAAATTATAATCAGTAATGGCACAGAGTCTTAACCAGATGAATAACATTTTTGCATTAGTATGTAATCAAATTCCCTACATGTATTTTCTTCAAATATGGAAAGAAGAAATAAAATCAGGCACCCAAATTATATTCTTACTGACAAATTTGACCTTGATATTCTGTATTTCCTTAGAATAACTGTTCTTATTAATAGGTAACTCTATGTTGCCTGAAGTTTGTAATTGTTAAGTTGACTTTCATAAGAACTATTTTAAAATAATTTAAGATACTTATTCTTATGTATGTCTGCAGCCATAGCCCTGTGGCATCCGATCCCGTCAGATCTCGGAAGCTAAGCAGGGTCAGGCCTGGTTAGTACTTGGATGGGAGACCCCCTGGGAACACCAGATACTGTAGGCTTGGGAGAAGGACCTGGCAACCCCCTCCCAAAAATCAATCTGCCATTGAAAACCCTATGAACAGCAGAGAAGCACTGACAATAGTGTTTCACCTGTTGTATACAGGGTCGCTATGAGTTGGATACCCACTTGACGGCACCTAACAACAACAACAACATTCTTATGTGTAACACTGAAGGCTTTCATTATGTAACTATTTTGTCAATGTGCTTAATAGCAAAGTACCATCACCCCTGCCCTTAGAAAGGAAAACTTAAGGGTTAATCACCAGCTACGTGATGGGAAAACATTTGCAGATTGAACTGAAAGTGCTTTTGATAAACCATGATCTTTGCCATTTTGTGTTGTAAGCCACAGGCTAAGTGCATGACTAGAGGCAGAAGGTGCTCATGCGAGATTTGGTGAGGTATCAAGGGCACAGAAAGCCATCATCCTGGACTCCGAAGTGTTTATATCTTGATCCTGCCATAATGGGCTGTGACCTGAGGGTTGGCCAGGATGTCACTGAGAGGCATCTGATGTGGTAATCCATGGTGGGCGTCTGTCCAACAGTCTTGAAATCAGCAGAGACTCTTGCAGATGGCTTGACCAGGCTTTGATCTCAACCCCTGCTTTCCTCTATGTCCTCTCTGAATACTCATCCATGCCTCACATAGTCTTTTCCCTCTCTAATTTCTTTTTTCCTATGTGGCATTCCCATGTTTTCATCTCTCCTTAAGCTCTAGATCCTTCTCATCATCATCTTTCCTTATCAGGTATCAATCATTACATATGGATGAACTAGTTAATTATTTTTGAAAACCCAGATGCACCAGCAATAAAGGTTCAATTAGAAATCCATTTTAATTTATGCTGTGATCTCTTTCATGTCACTATCTAACACAGTTCTGACAATGCTGAAGTTTCTTAAATAGATCTTTTGAGTTACAAGGCATTGTGATGAATTTGAGAAGAAATTGGTTGCAGGCCAATGAGCAGTTTGGGAATTAACATTTAGTCATAGAAACTTAACTCATTGAAATAGACTCCAGGGTTTCTTGGGATGGAGTAGACCATGTTTGTAGGCAGGGTTGTTAGAAATCAGAATAACAGTACATAGCTTCCTTCCCGGCATTGTAAGGCCATGATGTATGGGGAAAGTGTCAGCAGACTGGGAGAGAGGTGCCTCCGACAACCCTAATTTTAGTAAGTCTCTTTAATCTTCATGTGGAGTAGTGTCAGATTTATCCACCTAGAAATTAAGAGACTTAGACTAGTAATATTTGTACTCCTTTACAAGTCATACTTAAGTACATGGATGTGGGATCAGGTGATCATAAAGATTTCTCTGATCCCTACGAGTCAATGAATTGAGATTCATTTTTAAAGACAGATAGAGGGGAATGTGGCTTACTTATCATGATGAATGCATCCAGTTGTCAAGACTGAGATAAAATAATTCTCTGACAGCTTAGGCTGGCTACCTGAGGAAATTAAATGACACAATCCATGTAAAATTCTTAGCATCTTTGGCTCCCAGAGTGAAGTCCTGAATAAATATTGTTTATTATTTCTACCACTATTATTATTAGCATTCTTCTCCACATGTAATATTCCTCCCACCTCTTCCCCTAGTTACTTCTCCCCTTATAGAAGAAAGTACTGGATAACAGTAGGCTTAATAATTTTAGAGAAATATCAAGCTTACCTAACATTGCACAAAATAGGGCTTGGACTCTGCTGTCTCCTTAATAATTAGAATACCACTTGTCACTTGTTATAGATCTTCTAGGAGGTCTGTTTGGATTTAGTTTTCACTTACGTACTACCACTGTTTTCAATTCCATTGTCTGCTTTTCCTATTCATGCAAGTTTGGAATCAAGTTTTTATTACCTGTGTCTACTAATATCTTTCATGTTCACTTTTGCAGTGACTTCCAAAAAAAAAAAAAAAAAAAAAACCATACAGGTCAACTTAGGCACAAACTGAAGCAGCACTAGATTTTGCAAAACAATAAATAACATGAGTTCTTTTGACATTTTTTATTGTTATGTAGTAGCAACGCTTCAAGGAACTTTAATAACGCCCTGGAAGGAGCCCAGCATTTGAAATAGATCATCCCTGGGACAGAACAATAGCACTGTTATTCATCTTCACTTTTGTTCTCAGCGCTGGCATTGAGGAACAGCATAACAAAATACATTTTTTTCAAGTTCTCAGAAATATCCTCACCATTTGTCTTATTAGTTAGAGGCTGCAAATAAATGTCGGAAGATAAGTTTCAAAGAATAAAGTAGGAAATAACCTCTGTTTTTCTGTAATCGAATCTGTTTCCGAAATGCTGTTCTATCTTTTCTAGACAAGTATGCATCTTTTTATTATATGATGATTGAAAAGTTTAAAATATGTTTATTAACCTTTCCATACCTAAGCTGGCCGGTTAGCTCAGTTGGTTAGAGCTTGGTGCTGGTAATGCCAAGGTCACGGGTTCGTTCCCCATACAGGCCAGTGGTCTGTGTTTGCCGGTTGTGGTGGTGCACACTGGTGAACAAGGAGGCTGAGGCAGGAGGATCTCGAGTTCGAGGCCAGCTTGGGCTACACCTTTTATGGGCTGGGATTTATAGCTCAGTTGGTAGAGCGCTGCGCTGCAGTCTCTGAGGTCCTGAGTTCAATTCCCAGCACCGCAAAAATGGGAGAAGGACCTGGCAATCCACTCCCAAGGCAATCCCGAAACAGTCAGCCATTGAAAACCCTATGAGGGTCGCTATGAGTTGGATACTGACTTGAGGGCACCTAACAACAACAACAACAACATACCTTAATGAAACCGCTGAAAGGCAAGTTTCATTCAGGTGTCAAGATTATATTTTTGACTGCAACTTAAATTTAATTTTAGATGGCATGAGCATTTCTTTCTCTATTCAGATCATACTATTCTATTAGAGAATTTCAAATATTAAACTATAGTCTTAGTGATAGACAACTTGACATTAGGGCTTTCACTATACATTAGCAGAACATCAGATATTACTTCATTCAAACTTATCAGGGTTTTGGGTTTTTTTTGCTCTTGTACACATGAATGATATCTTTAATTTTAATCTTTGCATTGCTCACATTTCTCTGCCTAAAGCTATAGCACTGTGGCATCCAATCCTGTCAGATCTCGGAAGCTAAGCAGGGTCAGACCTGGTCATTACTTGGATGGGAGACTGCCTGGGAACACCAGGCCCTGTAGTCTTGGGAGAAGGACCTGGCAACCCACTCCCAAAAAACAATCAGCCATTGAAAACCGTATGAATAGCAGAGAAGCACTGACAATAGAGTTTCACCTGTTGCACATAGGATTGCTATGAGTCGGATATTGACTCCATGGCACCTAACAACAACAACAACAACAACAACAACAACACATTTCTCTAAAACTACTACCTGACTATTGAGTCCCTCTTAAAGAAGACTGGACAAATTGAGATTCTGATGCAGTTACTGACAGTTTTCATCTGCATTTTTTTTAATGCCTGTAATGTGAAATTTAATGTATGGTGCTGTTACCGTATAGTTACTACTGGTATATTTTGTATAAAGGGCACTGTAGATGATCACATGGTGAATTATATACTCCTACCTACCTCCTCATGTTTAAAGTGCATATTTTGCTGTTTTAATTTTTGTCAGCAAGAAAGATTTCAACCCTGAAGGTACAAAAGAAATGTCTCCTATCGGAGACAGATATTATTTAGTTCTGGTGTTGTAGGTTCAGAAGGGGTAAAATTAGTTCCATTAGTTAAAAAATTATGCAGAGGCTTTTAAAAATTGCTCCTTTGTTTTAAAGTTAGAATAATTTTGTTTCAGCCAATAGCTTTAAGTCTTAAAGAACTGAAAGCTGAAGAACTGTTTCGAAAGTGCTGTCTACCTCTTCACGTTTTATTCACATAGTGCAGTGACCTTTAGTAAATGTGTATAATTGTGTACCGTGTCACAGCAGTGCAGTTTTAAAGATCCTTCTCTCTTGAAAAATGTTCCTGGTGCCCATTTGTAGTCAGTCTCTACATTTTCTCTCAACCTCTGGTCTACTTTCATCTTTACTAATTTGGTTTTGGTAGAGATTTCTTATAGATGTAAGCATATAACTTGACATCTTTTCATTGTTTTGTTTGGGCATGATATTTTTGAGGTGTATTCATGTTGTAGCACTGATCAATAGTTTATTCATTTTTACTGCTGAACAGTAGTCCATAGCATAGACATACTACAATCTGGTTATTCATTCACGAGTTGACTGACATTGGATTATTTCCAGATTTTGGCTGTTATGAGTAGTAGCACTGTGAATATGCACATATAAGAGATTACATGGATATTTTTCAATTTCTTTTGGGCAGATTCATAGGAGAAAAATTGCTGTGTCTTATGGTAAGTGCTTAGGTTTTTAAGGAAATTGGCAACTGTTTCTCAGAGAGGCTGTGCCATTCACCATCTGAGCAGCAACACACGAGCGTTTCTCTCTCTTTATATCCTCACCAACACCTGGTATTGCTGATCTTTTTAATCATAGCCATTCTAAGATGTGCAAAGTGGTATCTTGAGTTTTAATTCATATTTCCCTGATGACTAATGATGTTAAACACCTTTTTTGTCCTAATTAAAAATTTGTATAATTTCTTTGGCTAGAAAATATCTAGTCATATGTTTTGCCCATAGTTGTGCTACTTTGCCTTCCCATCATTGATTTGCTTTTTAAAATATGTATATAATGTGAGCTAGGCATGATGGCACACATCTGTAACCCCAACACTCGAGAGACTGAGGCAAGAGGATTGTTAGTTTAAGGCCAGCCTGAGCTACACAGAGAGACCATGTCTCAAAAAATAAACAAATGAACAACAAACAAAAAGTACATTCTGGATATTATATTTGCTTCAAATTATACCATCTTTTGAAGAACAATAGTTTTAATTAGAAAAATCAACACTTTCCTTTATGAATCATGAATTTTATGATATCTAAGAAGTCTGTGCCTGCAGCGGCAGCCCTGTGGCATCCCATCCCAGCAGATCTCGGAAGCTAAGCAGGGTTGGGCCTGGTTAGTACTTGAATAGGAGACTGCCAGGGAACACCAGATACTGTAGGGTTGGGAGAAGGACCTGGCAACCCCCTCCCAAAAATCAATCCACCATTGAAAACCCTATGAATAGCAGAGAAGCACTGACAATGGTGTTTCACATGTTGTAGGTAGGATTGCTATGAGTCAGACACCGACTGAATGGCACCTAACAACAACATGTGATGTTGAAATGTATGTATACATTGTGTAATATTCTATTCTTTTTCTTTTTTTAATACTAACTTAGTGCTGATTATACATGTCTCAGATGCTGTAACCTTATCAAAATGTTGTGGGTATTCGAAGTACTCCAACTTTGATTTTTAAAAAAATTGTTTAGACAATTCTAGGTCCTTTGATTTTCCATATAAATGTTGTTGTTGTTAGGTGTCCTCGAGTAGACTGCCACATCCTTCTCCAATTTTTGCAGTGCTGGGGCTTGAACCCAGGGTCTCAGGGAGCACAGAGCAGCACTCTACCAACTGAGCTAAGCCTCTGCTCTCCAAGAACATTAGAAAAACATTAATGACTCATCAGCATTGTTGTGTCAACACAACATCACCTATGAGAATACCAACAGTTGTCTTAGCAACTTTTACCCTGTGTTAGCCAAAGGGGGACTCAGAGCCCGATGTTGCTCTATTATCAATGTGGTGGAAAATATCTTATGTTGTTAGGGTAACTGCCTCTGTTTTCCTGAAGCACATGCAAAACAGAAAAATACATCAGAGACACTGTAACATAGTATATTAGATTTTCTTTTCTCTGTTTTTTATCTTGTGTATTTACTTCTCAAAGATTCCAATATTTGGCATAACTGAGTTCCACAATTCAGATCACAGTTTGATTAATTCTTGATTGCTATAGCAACTTTTGGGTCTGCAGCTGTAGCCCTGTAGCATCTGATTCCATCAGATCTTGGAAGCTAAGCAGGGTCGGGCCTGGTTAGTACTTGCATAGGAGACTGCCTGGGAACACCAGTTGCTGTAGGCTTGGGAGACGGACCCAGCAACCCACTCCCAAAATTCAATCTGCCATTGAAAACCCTATGAACAGCAGAGAAGCACTGACAAAAGTGTTTCGCCTGTTGTATACAGGGTCATTATGAGTCGGATACCGACTCCACAGCACCTAACAACAACAATAGCAACTTTTAAATCATGACAAGCTGCATCATATTTCTTTTTGCAAGTGGGTTTTATGATAATGTCTAATTGTTATAATTGTAACAATCAGCTTTTCTTTCATATGTCTTGGTTGGGGACTCTCCTTGCACAAACAGAGAAGTGTTATAGACAATATTGTGTGACTAAATATGTATACAGTTTCTAGAGCAGGGCTTCCCAAACTTAAACCCTGTCTCTGTCATTTACTAGCTGGGAGACCTTGAACAATTCTACTTTTTAAAGCTCAATTTCTTTGCCAACCTCATAGTCATTGGGCCTTTCTTCTTCTCTGCCATTTTTTTTTTGTAAAAATTACTGCATTCTTCTGTCATCCAGACAGAAGACTTGTCCAGTTTTACCACTAGACACTTACTTAATAGTCCTTTTCATGTTTTGCTCATTTTTAATCTTTAGGTTTTTCTTTTTCTTGTTGGAACTGCTGGGAATCAAACCAGGAGCTCACTCATGCTAAGCAAAAACTCTACCTCTGAGCAGCAATACTAGAACTAATCATTAGTTTTGATTAAGCTTGACTCCTTTTGTTGAACTTAAATGTATTCATTTTTAGAGAAAAATGTTTAAATCTTGTCTAATATTTTAAAATAACATTGTATATGCATACATATTCCATATGCTATTTTATATGCTCTACATGAAAATATTCATATGAAAGAAGTAGAAACTATTTTCAAATATTTGAATGGTTATAATAAGAGAAACAATACTTTGTTTCAGAGAGCAAAATCAGAGTCAAGGAGTAGATATTATCAGTAAGTAGATTTAGTTTAGAGTTAAGAGGAACTTTACAACAATTAGAAATATTGAAAATAGAGTGAATTGCCTTGTGAGATCATGAGCTACGCAGTACTTTTAGATTCAAAAAGAAACTGAATGACAACCACTCAGTATTATTTTACTGAAGAGTCATACAGGCAGCCCAAACTTCTTCAAGGATAAATAATAAGAGTTTATAATGCTAGTTTCAGGGCATAAGGGTAGTACGTATAGTATATACTTATGCTATTGTGAGACAAGCTTCTGTTTTGTTTGATTTTAATTTTTGTAGTGGATAGGAAGAAGTAATGAATTGGTAGAATAGCAAGTTTTATAAAAGCTATAATCCTATTTAGCAATTCCTATTCTTCCAAAGCTTAGTGCATGGTGCCCTTCAAAATATTTGACCTACAAGTTTAGTAGCCAATTTCCAGTTTTCAAAATGCAATTAAAATTTGATTTCTATGACCTATTGTTGTTGTGGTCAGGTGCCATTGAGTCTGGTCCGACTCATAGTGACCATCATATGGTTTTTAATGGCTGTTTATTTCAGAGTTGTTGTTGGGAGTGGATTGCCACATCCTTCTCCCATTTTTGCAGTGCTGGGAATCTAACACAGGTCTTCAGAGAGTGCAGGTCTTCAGAGAGTGCAGAGCAAGTGCTCTACCAACTGAGCCCTAGCCCCTTCTGTAATCTATCATGAGTAAACATAGTAAAAACTGTCATTAAAACATTTTAAACTTATAGCCAGTGCTTTATAAGAAAGCCATTTATTTTTGTTTGTCAAGATCCATGAAATGGCCATTTAGGAAATGCTCAAATAATAAACAAATCATTAAGATATCTTATTGGATAGATCTGTTTTTATTGTACTTAAAAATTATGACCCAGACTCTTGATTCCTTTTAACAATATTTCCTTATTCTGTGACATGATGATTGTGGTTCAAGACATTTTGTTTTTCAGGCTATGTGACACATGTCTGTAATCCCAGTGGCTCGGGAGGCAGAGGTAGGAGGATCACAAGTTCAAGACCAGAGGGAGTCTGTGTAACTTAGCAAGACCCTGTCTCAAAAAGTAAAAAAATGGGCTGAGGGTGCAGCTCAGTGGTCCAGCACTTGCAAAACATGCAAGCGTGAGGCCCTGAGTTCAACCCCCAGTACTGGAAAAAAAAAAGACATTTTGTTTTTCTAAAAGCAAAGTATGTTTGAATCACATTATGGTCTTGGTTTCTTTATCTTTTTACCTTATCTGAAGTCAATGTGTGTTCCTTATGGAGTTGTAGGGGAGTGAAAAATAGGACCTTATTTGTAGGAGACAAGCAAAGGAAGAAAGTTGATCTTTGAAGCACATGTCAAGAACTCTATTTCTTGTCAGAACACTCATCTCTGTGTCATTGTTGATGGTTGATGGTAAGAATGCTTGTGATAACATGTACAGTTTCTTCAAAGGCTTGAGATTTCAAATTCACATGTCTCAAAATTGTGAATGAATGAATGGCTCTCTCTATTCACCATTCAACACTAGCTTCAGAAATCCTTCCATTTTAAGAAAGGTGTGAAGAGAAGTTGGGGTTTTAGCTCAGTTGGCAGAGCACAGGCTTAGTATGCACTGAAGCCCTGGACCCAATCTCCAGTGTGACCAAAAAAAAAAAAAAAAAAAGAATAAATAAATAAAAGTGTGAGGGAATCGTTTGTCTCCATATATACATCATATATATGTACATGGAGAACTTTCACTATGGTTTGTAACAACCTTCATTTACATATTTTTCTAATTTAAATATTATTAATATAACAAGTATAGATTTAATCCTAGAATTTATGTAAATAAGAATTAGAAATTCTTATAAATGTCTTACATTTAAAAGGATTCTGTGCTACTTTGATATATTTCCTAGGTAGGTCATTAATTCTTCTTACTGTCTTTATTAGAACAATAATGACAAGGACATTTCTGGTTGTTCACCATTCTATCCTGCTGTGTGGTTTCAGAGATATTTTCTATACTTGAGTTTATTTATGAAATAATACAATATTATTGTATATACAATATTTAAATCTTATATTTAAAGAAAATAGAATTCTATGAAGTTAGACCTCTTATCTTCTGATTTATAGAAAGAAATAACAGCAATAAATTATAGGTTCTGTTTTTCTTTAATTCTTTTGGTTTTATGGGATTATATTATTTAATAGATTTTTGTATTTCTTTCAATCAGTTTTTCTGTTCATAAGTACATAGAACTTTTTGAACTTGAATCCACAATAATTAATTACAAAAGAGAATGGATAATTTTTTTATTCTATGGGAGAAAAATCTATACTTGTTATA
>VMDO01011085.1:0-68541 GCA_007922755.1 Pedetes capensis | reverse complement strand
CCCATTAAAATTCCACTGACTGACTTTACAGAAATAGAAAAAATGATCCAAAAATTCATATGGAACCACAAAAGACCACGTATAGCCAAAACACTTTTAAGCTGCAAATCTAATGCAGGGGGAATCACAATCCCTGACTTCAAACTTTACTACAGGGCAGTGGTTGCAAAAACAGCTTGGTACTGGCACAAAAATAGGCGTGAAGACATCTGGAACAGAATGGAAGACCCAGATATACCTCAACACACCTATAGCCACCTTATTTTCGACAAAGGAGCAAAGCAAGTAAACTGGAAAAAAGCCTCTTTAACAAATGGTGCTGGGAAACATGGTCATCCACATGCAGAAAAATGGAAGTGGATCTGCATCTCTCAATATACACGAGAGTTAACTCAAAATGGATAAAAGATCTCAACATAAAATCAGAAACTTTAAAACTTATAGAAGGCAAGATAGGCAATACACTGCATGATATAGTCATTGGAAAAGATTTCCTTAATAGGATCTCAATTGCTCAAGAAATTGCAACAAGAATAGATAAATGGGACCACATCAAATTAAGAAGCTTCTGCACAGCAAAAGAAACAATTAACAGAGTCAAGGAAACCTCCACGGAATGGGAAAAAATCTTCGCATTTTATACATCTGACAAAGGTCTAATTACTAGAATTTATAAAGAACTCAAGAAAAAAAAACAAAAAACAAAAAACCAAACAACCCAATACACAAATGGGCAAAGGAACTGAGTAGACAGTTCTCAAATGAAGAGGTCCATAAAGCCATGAAACACATGAAAAAGTGCTCAACATCCCTAGTCATTAGGGAAATGCAAATCAAAACAACGCTGAGATTTCACCTTACACCAGTAAGAATGGCCAAGATCAATAAAACAAACAACAACAAATGCTGGCGAGGTTGCGGGGAAAAGGGAACACTTCTACATTGTTGGTGGAGCTGTAAATTGGTGCAACCACTATGGAAATCAATATGGAGGTACCTCGAAAAAGTAAAAATAGATCTACCATATGACCCAGCTATAACACTATTGGGAATTTACCCAAAGGGAGATGTGTCATCATACCACAGAGACACCTGCATCTCCATATTCAATGCAGCGCTTTTCACAATAGCAAAGATATGGAATCAACCAAAGTGCCCTTCAACAGAAGAATGGATAAAAAAACTATGGTATATATACACATGGAATACTATTCAGCAATCAAGAAAAATGAAATAGGGTCATTCGCAGCAAAATGGATGGAATTAGAGAAAATTATTTTAAGTGAACAAACACGAGCTCAGAAAGAGAAACAACACATGTTCTCACTCATATGAGGGAGCTGATTCAAAATTACAAGAAGGAAAAATCCTACTCAAAGGTCGGATCATAATAAAAGGGGGGTAGGGAAGATAAGAATGAAGTCAATATAAATGGACTAGAAATCGCATGTAATTGTTCTAACAAGATAAAAACAAAGACCACTACAGGAAAAGTTTCTATCTTAAACAGAAATGGAACCCAAGGACATATAGAAAAATACTACATAGTAAAAGATAGAGAAGACTTGGATGGGAAACTTAGATGGGAAAGGGGGAAAGGGGGTAAACATAGGGGAGGGAAAGGGGTAACCTATATGAATAATGTTTATCAAATTTCATATATGAAAATTGTCACAATGAAAAGCATGTCAAAATGAATCACATTATGATGTACATTAAAAATTTCTAATAAAAAAAATTTTGTATCTTGTTAAGTTACATAGGCTGCCTCTGGCCTCAAACCAGTGACCTCCTGCTTCTGCCTCCTAAGTCACTGGGATTAAAGGTATGAGCCACCACTTTTGGCAGTTGTGACATTCTTAATGGAAGCATGTTTTCATGTCCATCATCTCAGGGCCTTCCTCATACCAAGTGGTTTTAAAACAGGGATATTATATCCCAATTGGTGATGAATGCAATCACTTCTGCCCTAGGACTTGCACAGTTGAAAAAAACATCTCATTGAAACTGAGAGAAGAATTCCATTTTTTTTTTGAAAAGTGCTAGTTTCAACATAGATAAGCAACACACAGAGACAATGTACCCATTACTCAGAAACAAGCCAAACTATGAAAAAAATTAAAAGATACCCCATTAGTATGAGTTCAGATACTTACTCTCCCTACCCTTCCTCAGGGGTCAGGGTTAGTTTAGTTGGTAGAGTGCTGCTCTACACTCTCTGAGGCCCTGCATTTAATCCCCAGCACCACAAAAATGGAAGAACAACCTTGCAGCCCACTCCTGAAACAATCCTGAAATAATCAGCCATTGAAAACCCTATGAGGTCGCTATGAGTCAGACATGACTTGACAGCACATAACAACAACTCTTCCCCAGCAAATTGCAAGAAGATGTATGGATTAATACAACCATTCTATTCCCCACATATATGTTTGAGTAAAACCAGAAACAAAAAATCCTAAGAGAGATGCTGCCTCATGCTGCAACTGGAAACGCTGCTTAAGATTTGGACACTTAGAGGAATGCTCTGTTGCTTTATTTAAAATAGGAGTCAGAGCACTGGGCATTGTGGCGCATGCCTCTAATCCCAGCAGCTCGGGAGGCAGAGGCGGGATGATTACAAGTTTGAGACCAGAGGTAGTCTGTGTAATTTAGTGAGACCCTGTCTCAAAAAGTAAAAAAATGGGCTGGGGGCGCAGCTCAGTGGGCCAGCACTTGCAAAGCATGTGGGAGTGAGGCCCTGGATCCAACCCCCAGTACCACACACACACACACACACACACACAAAAAAAAAAAAAAAAAAAAAAGGAGTCAGATTCTAGTACCTAGGCTCTGAGTGTCTGCAGCCATAGCACCCTAGCATCTGATCCTGCCTGATCTTGGAAGCTAAGCAAGGTCTGTCTTGTTAGCCTTTGAGTGGGAGACCACCTGGGAATACTGGGTCCTGCAGGCTAGAGAGAAGGACTTGGCAATCCACTCCTGAAACAATCTGCCTTGAACACCTTACGAATAGCAGAAAAGTACTGACAATAGTGCTGGGCATGGCACAGTGTCAGGGAGTGTTTTGTCCTGTCGTACATAGGATTGCTAGGAGTCAGATCTGACTCAAAAGCACGTAACATCAACAACATCAGGCTCTGAGCAATGACTTTGTTTTAGGTAGTATGATATGTGAAATAAAAATCAGGCAGTGAACACCATGAAGGTCATGAAGTTGGTATTGAAATATACATTGTAAAAATCTACCTTAAATCTTTACTTTTTGATTACCTTTTCTGGGACTGATTCTGTGCACGTGTGGGAAAGGGAAGGATGGGAGAGGCAAGGGAGAATCAGAATTGCTATCTTGAGACTTTTTCCCAGAAAGAAAGTACTATAGGTCTACAAAATGATGTGTGGCAGAAATTTATCCAGGTTCAAGTAAATCATTATAAAATTTGTTTTGTGCAATTTAGGAAAAATTCAATGATGACTTTTCAAATAATATCTTGTGTACATTTTCTGGGAGGAAAAAGGATTGCTTAAAGTTCTGTGATTTTGTAAAATTAAGATGAACTATCTTTTGATGTTTTTCAAATTGATCTGAGACGTTTTCTATACAGTAGCAAAAGAGGGAAAAATGTTTTTATTCATCTTTGTTCATTAGCACACAATACTTCTATCAATGTGCCTTATCTGTCTTAGCCTGTTTTCTGTTGCTATAACAAAGCATCTGACATTGGGTAACTTACAAAGTACAGAAGTTTATTTGGCTCACAATTCTGGAGTCTGCAAAGTCTAACTCTGGCGAGGGCATTGTGCTTTTCCATGACATGGTAGAAAAGCAGAGGGGCAAGTGGGCATGATTGGGAGGAGAGAAAACATGAGGGGCAGTCTCTCTTTGTGTCACTAAACTAGTTCTGAGGGAGGAAGACTTGACTCAAACTTAATAACTTAATCACTTCTTACAGGCTCTGCTTCCCAACACTGCCACAATAGCAATCAAATTTTAACATGAGTTTTGGAGGAGACAAACCATATTTAAGCCACACTGCCATCAAACAGACCTGGGTGTCTTGCATGATTTCAAAATAGAGGTTATTGAGTAGATCAATCTGTGCTTCTCTTAGGTGTCCTTGGTTATTTCTTTACTTTTCTGAGTGCTCCTCCCAGGTTGTGTCCCTTCATTTACCTTTAAGAGCCCATGTTTGCAACTCTCATTGGAGGATTTCCTGAGTGGTTCTGGAGTTGCTGCCCCAACTCTCCAAGCCCAGAAGGCCTGAAAGGTGCGGTTTACATTCATCCTCCTGTCCCACCTCCTGCCCCACAACCTGAGCACTTAGCCTTTGACTATTGGTGCAGGAATCTGAAAGCTCACTTGGTGCTGGAATAGTTTATACTCCAGAGCACCCCTTGAGACCAGGTTGAGTGGGACTTCCTGAAACCACTCCCCTGCTTGGCTTCTTATCCACCCTGGTCTCCCCTCTATTATAGATCTCCAAGGGCAAATACATCACTTATGAATCTTCATCTCAGGGTCTGCTTCTGGGGAACCCATTGCTCTTCCTATAAGTTAATGCCTTGAGAACTAAATGACATAGATATTCACAAAGCACTTACCATAGTGCTTGGCCGTAATGTTATTGTTAGGTGTCCCTTAATCAGGTCTGACTCATGGTGACCCTATGTACAACAGAATGAAACATTACCCAAAACTGCACCATGCACTTGGATCGTTTTTATGTTTAAGCCCATTGTTGCAGGCACTGTGCCAGTCCATCTAGTTGAGGGTATTCCTTTTTTTCATTGATGCCCCACTCTCCCAAACATGATGCCCTTCTCCAGGGATTGGTCCCTCCTGACTACATGTCCAGAACACATAAGATGCAGTCTAGCCCTCTTTGCTTCCAAGGAGCATTCTGGTTGCACTTTTAGGTCAGATATGTTGGTTCTTTTGGCAGTCCATGGTATCTTCAATATGTGTTTCCAGCACCATAATTTAAAAGCATCCATTCTCCTGTCTCTCTTATTCACTGTCTAGCTTTCACAACCATATGATCCAACTAGAAATACCATGGCATGAGTCAGGCAAACATTCCGTCTTCCATGTGACATCTTTACTTTTCAACACTATAAAGATGTCTTTTGCAACAGCTTTTCCAAATGCAATGCAATATACTAAAAAATGTTACATTTTGTTATGACAGTACTCACATCAGTCTTTTGGACTCTGGTGGAGTGATGAGAAGACCTGGAACACTGGTCTACCCAATTAGGTATGGTGAAGAAACACTTGAACAAAACTGAAAGAGCATGGGAGTGTGGACCTCACAATATACCTGAGGTCTAACCACCCTGGCTACCTATGCAAATATAAACAAAATGAGAGGAAGGGTAACTAGCAGTATAGCATTTGCTAGAGAGACAGTCCACATTATTATTGTTTTTCTTTTTTAGATGGGTAGGCCCATTTTTCTAAGAGTTAAAAATTTCAGATGATTGGCCATTTAGAATGACTACTTATTTTAAATGAAATCACTTGGGTATAGTAAACAAAGGGATATATCTGTGGTGGTAGCAAGCATGCCAGTATTGGGGGACTGCTGAAGGGGAAATCATAGAGGTTTGAAGATACTACCTCTAATTGTGTGGGTGTTCTGTGGCTTACACTGGGGGCAGGAATCTAGGTGAACAGATACTTAAGAGAGAATTTATCTAGGACTTCTGAGACAGTTTGAACAACCTGTGGGATTTGTACTGGCAAGTGAGTCTTTTTCTTTAGATTTCATATGTGAAATAACTGAAGGCAACTTTCAGTGTATGTGTACAAGCTCACTAGGGAAAACCTCCCCACCCTCAGATGCAAGGTATAATTGAGAATTTTTTTTATATATTTATGGTATACAAGATGATGTTTGGATACCTAATCCATTGTGAAATGATTACAAGCAGCTAAGGAATTTTTTTAAATGCCGAAACCACAGAAGTCTTAGTATTCAAGGCGCTCCTGAGAAGTCATCCTGGGCTCTTGCCTTTCATGAGGGTCAGATGAACCTCCCAAACTGAAGCCAGATGGGACTGCATAATATTTCCCATAGCTCACAACTTTCACCATCAGGAAGTCTTCTCTGAACCTCTCAGGTGGCAGGAAGCTAAATCTAGTTTCTCCCCTTGCTGGTCAGGGGACAGCTGATCTCCAGGCTGGGTCACAGCCTGTCAAATTCTTGATGACTTTGAATCCTGTTGAATCATATTGTCTCTTGCTGGAGGAAAGGAAGGATTTTCATCATCGAGTTCAATGTTCCCACACAGGGCCATCACTTCAGGAGGTTTTGGTTCAGTTTGTCTAGAGAAGGACCTAGAATCCATTTTTAGATCTTGATCCTTGGGCATTCACAAAGAGATCACTGTAGTACTAGAGAGTAAGAATTGATTAATGGCTCTATCACTAGTGGAATGGAAGAGCAGAACATGGTGGATTCAGTCTGTGGAACACTAGGCAGTCACAGGATGCAAAGGACAGGATGAACATATTGTAACACGGCAAGACTTTGAAACTAGTATGAAATCAGAAAAGCAGATAACAGAGTAAAATTTGTTATGTGACACCATTTCTGTAACAATTACGCCCATGAGGGATATTTACATATTTAAAAACATATATTGAATGTGATATGGGGTGGATATTATGGAAGGAGGAGAAAACAAAAAAGCACCTTGCATTGACTGGAGAAGACAATGTGCTGAGTGCTGAGGAGCTGCTATGATTTGAATGTGTCCCTGCAAAATTTCATGTGTTAGAAATTTAATCTCTAAATTTGTATTAACAAAATTCTGGGAAGTTAATCTTCATATTTGTATGATATTTAAAGTTAGGGCTTTGGAAGATAATTAGATAAGGTTGGGTATTGCCCTGATGGGACTGGTGTCTTTATAAGAATGGGAAGAGAGATCTGAGCTCTGTCTCATCATGTGATGACCTCTGCCATGTTAGGATGCAGCCTGAAGACCCTCACCAGATGCCATGCAGATACTGGTGCTATGCTCGTAGAATTCCCAGGTTCCAGAATTGTTAGCCAAATAAACTCGCATTATTTATAAATTGTCCATAATGTGGTATCCAGTTATAGTAACAAAAAACAAACAAATGACAATGATTAACTAGATTTTTGCATCCAACCTTCAAGAAAAGTAAGAAAAAAAATGATTAGGAGCAATAGAGAAGAAAGTGCTCCAAGTGATTGAGGAGCTCAGCCAAGCTTTGCCCTGTGATGGTGCATCCTTATTCCATGGACGACAGACGCACAGTGAGGGGAAATGCCCTCTTAGAAAGTGTCATCCTCCCCTCCATGCTCTCACCATCAGCCTTTCCCTTCAGCAATTTCTTCTACTAACCTTCCCACAGCTCTTATTTTCTAATTCCTTAATCATTTTCATGCAGCATTAATCAGTAAGGCTGGCCCTTATTTGAAGAGACTGGTAGCAAAAGACCACATTGTTTTTTCGTATAATACACATGGTTATGTGGCATCCAATCCTTCCTGATCTTGGAAGCTAAGCAGGGTCAGCCTGGTTTGTCAGACAGGAGACTGCCTATCTGCTGCAGGCTAGGGAGAAGGACCTGGCAACCCACTCCCAAAACAATCCACCATTGAAAATCATATGAATAGCAGAGAAGCACTGACAGTAGTGCTCAGCATGGCCCAGTGTTGGGGAATGTTTCATTCTGTTGTACATAGGGCCACTATGAGTCAGATATGACTCGATGGCACCTAACAACAACAACTCATGGTTTTTATCTCTTATATATTTTGCCTTATTTTTCAACATGCTAAGTGCACAAGCTCACCTTAATTTCTCTTTAATTTGCATTTAATATTTACTATGTGCAAAATGATATTTAACCTGCAACAGAAGCTCAGTGAAACCTGTTACCATTTTCTAGATGAGTAAAGCATGGGGAGGTTTGAATATCTTTCTATGAGAGTTAAACATATTCCATGAGCATATCACTCTGATTGGAACTACCATGAATCATAGAATCAAAAGGATGGATATACACACATATATACACAGATGTAAAATCTTCCGATAGGATATATTACCATATATACCCTATTGGAAGGGGGTAAAAAAGTGCCCAAGCTTTGGTTGGGATCCAAGCAGAAAGAAATAAATCAAATTCTGTCCTTATTGGTTGTCTGCAATATTTCATTATTCTTGTGTTTGGGATTGAGAACATATTTAGACTCAAAGAGCTTAATCAATATTCCTTTCATGGGCTACATTAAGTAGTTCGCATTTCATCCAGAGTCCCCTGGAAATCCATGTTACTAGGATGTTCTTTTCTATGGAAACGGTGAACAACAGGAATGAGTGGCTGGCAAGCTGCTTCATGTCTACTACTGTTGCTTACAGCACATTCATGTCTGTGGACGTGAATTGTTTGGATCCCACCCAGGAGTCATCTGTTCATAAATTATTTCCATATATTTTAGACTATAGTCTGTAAATATCTAACTGATGAGCACCTGCACATTAACCCAGTAAAAACACCATGAATCTAAGTGTGTTAAGTAAAAATATCCAGTTTAGAGGCACTGTCAGCACAGGGTGGAATTTTCAAATGAAGCCAAATGAAACACAATTGCTTCTCCAGATGCACTGCATTACAGGTCACAGGGTTGCCACATGAGTGGCTTCACTTCTAAGTCTAAACCTTTCATGTTGCATGTATTACCTGCCTTTTAACTGGAGATTCGAGATAGCAGAGTCTTTATCAATTATGTCATGAGATATGTGGTAATCTCATAAATTAGCACTTTGGAAGAGAGTACATCCATGGCTTAGAATGCTTAATTCAACTTTAGCTGCAGATAAACATTCATTTCAGAAATGCCACACTCACAAAAGTTTCCAAACTTGGGATTCATTTTGTTTTTCCCTCTGGTCTAATTCATTCTATTTAGTTAATGTCACAGTGATGAAAAACTTAATAACTGATATGCTATACTATAGAGGTGTAAAAAAAATCTTAGAAATATCAGACTTTTGCATTTGAGTGTGCATAATGAAAGTATTTTAGTTCCCTCTAGGCTAGTAGGATTTGTGGCTTCCAAAATGCCAATATGTTGTTAGGTGTCATTGAGTTGGGTCTGACTGATAGCAACCCTATGTACAGAAAAAACACTCCTTGACCCTGTGCCATGCAAACTTTTTTATGTTTAAGCCCATTGTTGCAGACACTGTGTCAATGCATCTAGTTGAGGGTCTTCCTTCTTTCACTCTTCACTTTTTTCACTGCCACACTCCAAAACATGATGTCCTTCTCCAGGGATTGGTCCCTCCTGACAACATGTCCAAAATCTATAAGATGCAGTCTAGCCATCCTTGCTTTCAAGGAGCACTCTGGTTGCACTTCTCCTACGACAGATATGTTTGTTCTTTTGGCAGTCTATGGTATATTCAATATTTGTATCCAACACCACAATTCAAAAGCATCAACTCTTCTCCTGACTCCCTTATTCATAGTCCAGCTTTCACAAGCACATGATACAAGTGAAAATACCAGGACATGAGTCAGGCACACCTTTGTCTTCAATGTGATATCTTTACTTTTCAACACTTTAAGGCTGTTTTTTGCAACAGCTTTTCCCAATGCAATGCATCTGTTGATCTCGACTGCTGCTTCTGTGGGTGTTGATTGTAGAAACAAGTGAAGTAAAATCTTGGACAACTTCAATCTTTTCTCCACTTATCCTGAAGTTTCTTACTGACCTATTTCTAAGTTTGTTTTCTTGACATTGAGATACAATCATAGGGGTGTCAAAATCCCTGATGATTTGCCAGGCACCCTGAAGAAACTTAGACTAGGCCTTTCTAAAGATGAGTCTCCACTGGTATGGCTCTGTAAAAGGTGACATGATTGAGACCACTCTACTTTAGAAGGTATGGGAATGTGTTGGAGATCTCTTTATCTCCTTTCTACTATTATTTTTTAAAGTGGTCAACTCTTTTCCATGGAGTTATGGAGAACTTACCACTCAGAAAAGTCCCTCTTTGAGATCTCAGTAAAGACCTTTCTTCTCTCTAAGCTTGGTTAACATTATACAACTAGAAGCCTGGAAATCATTTACAAACTTCCCCAAAGTCTTTCTCAGACCTGCTTCTGAAGGAAAGACTTCCTCATGATCCCACCAGTCTAGACCTTCCACTTATTTGCTGCAAGAATTGTCCAAACCCAATTATGATCATTCCCCTAGGACAGAGATGTCATATCTTCCTTCTGCCTGGCCCCAAGGTTATGTCATGCGAAGTGATATAACTGTACTAGCTAGCCAAGAGCAAAGAGCCAGATGCTGCCTTTACATCATAGCTCTGGAATCTCTGCTGACAATTCCAAAAAACAAAGATGATAATCATTCATTGCTTTGGTACTTGAGCATACACAAGCCCCCATGACCCGTCACCTTTAAGTGTTAATAGTTTTTTAAAAAACTATCAAGTTACATGCAAGAGATGACAGCAGTCATTGAAACAAAACTGGAAACCTTTTATAGCTAAACAATTTTATTGGCTTTTTGTGAAATAAAAAACATGAAACAAACCACCATGGTTAAAGGCCATGATCAGCATCAACCAAATGAACCAGCCACTTGGTTATAGCAGCTGATAACAACACTAGTGGATATTATTGCTTATACCCCATATTCATTTATATGTCCATTACATTTTGGCAAGATTACATAAAATGGGAGCTTTGGTTGTATAAATTCCACTATGACTACTCACTGAAAAGTCAACCTCTGTCACCTTATAATGGGATATATGCCAATTCTCCCTGAGACTTGACATTTGTCTTCCCATTCTGCTTCCTTTCTCTTTCTGTTAATGATATACAACCCTATTTTAAAAAATTAAGGTGGATGCATTTATCACCATCCCTATTCCACTGTCCCCTCTTTGCCAAGAGAGGGTGATGCTTTACTGGGCCTCTCCAAACTCTTGTATCTGTTTCTGCCAGAAAGAAATACCCATCTGTAATCTAGATAGATTTTCAAATGCATATGGCATTTGAGGTTCCGACTCAACTGTCTCTTTTTCCATCTTCTGAAAGGCTTGAAAAACAAAAATGAAAACAAACAAAACACCCAGATCAACAGCCCTTAGTATCAGTAAGTTGACCTCCCCACAGGACGAGCCCCAGTGCCCACACAGGTCATCCCTTGGGCAGGTATGGAGCTATACCTTACTCCGCCCCGTGCGCGCTTTAACAGTTTAATTCATTGTGAGGCAAGGGTTTGACGGCCTCTCATAGCTCCCCCACTCTAAGCTTTCTGTTTTAACACTGAAAACTTGGAAGGACAAAGAGTCAGAACGAACTCACAATAGCACCATTTCCTAGACTCTTGGGATTGGATTCCTTTCTGTGTTGGAGAAGGCAGCGACCCAGCCTCCAGCTTGGTGCTTTCACAGGCGCTGCTGGATCTCAGCAAGCGTGGGTGGCCTGCCTTAGCCTACGTCTGCAGTGACATGAATTTTCCCTGGGAAGAGTTAAAAATACGTCTCTTACAAAGTGAAGTTGGCCACAGGTGAGAGACCTGAGGAAGCCTATTTCTGGTGGTGAGGGGTGACAAACCTGCAGATGGTGGGACGAGTTTGGCGACCTTTTCCCTTGCTCATCTCAATTCAAGTCAGTGAAGAATCTGCATGCAGCGACATGGCAAGATCAAGGAATACTGAGAGACACAAACCCTAACACAGCAAACCAAACACCAGTGCTCTAATGATATCTTACAGATTCAGGTCCACCAGTGAGTTTGCCCTGGATAATGCTGGCATTTTAATAAGCCCTTCAAATGATTATAAAGATTATCCTCTTGA
This sequence comes from Pedetes capensis, assembly GCA_007922755.1. Classification (NCBI taxonomy): domain Eukaryota; kingdom Metazoa; phylum Chordata; class Mammalia; order Rodentia; family Pedetidae; genus Pedetes; species Pedetes capensis. Next base: position 56,679 of record VMDO01011085.1, on the reverse strand, counting down.
ATCTAGACATTTTAAACAACAGAATATTTGCTATCACTATAGTTTACATGGCACATATAACCATATAATTACTAGCACTTACACAGCAAATATTGTAAATATACATTCTTGGAGTTGAGTTGGTGATTATACCAATGTTATTCAGCAGAACAAAGATTAAGCACTTTCAATTTGCACTTTGGAGGATTTCAGTCCAACCCTTTACTTCACAACAAAAGGATAACCCTCTAATTACGTAATAATGCTCAGCAGTCATGTGGGCTGAGAGAATCACAGGGCAACCTCATGGTCAGTTTGTGGCCTGTAAAATAAAGTAATACATAGTATTTTCATTTCAACAAAATACAAGAGACCATATAAAAATACTTTCCAATTTGGAATCTGAAACATGAAAGCTGGATTTTTTTTCTTTGTATAAAAAGAAATAAAATAACGGAGTAAAGTTTATTAAGCCTCCTAACAAAAACTATACGTATCAGTTTAAGGAATGCAGTGAAATTCAGCTTCCCTTTTTTCCAGGCTCATTGGATGGTGAGCTTGTGCTTTGATCCTAACAAAGATAAATGCACAAAAGTGGAGGAAGGTCAATGGCTGAAACCTGAGCTACATCATATCTCTAAGAAGAAGACTAATTTTACAGCAGTGCTTTTAAAGGTGGTGTATCAGATTCCCGACCGTCTTCTCCCTTCCTCCTCAGGCAACCGCGGGGGATGAATTCCAGAAGCACCACTTTCGTCTGGAATGATGTTTATGCAGCGCCATTTCTTCCTTCTCCCTTTCCCTTTTCACGCGCTGGTAGTGGTCTTCCTCCTTCAGGTACCACACGGGCGGCCAGCGGTGCCGCTCGAAGTACTCCTGGTTGTCTGGGGAGGAAAGGTGCAGAGAGTGGTCCCTGCTGTTCCACAGAGGTTCTGTGTGCTGGGCCTTGGGCTCCAGGCTTCTCTCTCACCCTCTCAACAACCCTGGGGGGTGGGTCTTTGACTAGCACCATGTGCAGTCGTGGACACTAAAATTTTGAGAGGTAGGACCCCCTGCCTGTCAGTCACACTGCTAGGCACAGAGTCCCTGGATGGCCTGGTCCTGCCTCCCCAGGCCACAGGGAATGGCCATCCCAGCGTGTTTCCCGCCAGCACGGCCTGAACACTAGCCTGTGGTCTCCCAAGCAAGACGCTCTCCCCAGAGAATCCCTGACCAACAATTCCTTGGGGCAGGTCACGGCAAGATGTGCATGCCAGGCAGGCAAGGAGTTCTCTGTGAGCTGCCTGAGCCTGCTCCCCCGCCTGGGGGCATGGAGGGATGCTCGGGTCAGAAGGGAGGGGACCTGGAGGCATGGGGACCGCATGTGGTCTCACCTGCGGATTTTGATTTGATTTCCTTGCGGAACTTGGAGCAGACACTGTTATAGTTGGTGCAGATATGGTGCAGACACCAGGCAGCCAGCTGGTTGGCATTGTGAAACTGCAGGAAAATGAGCCGAAGAGGGTCAGTTTATTTTCTAGAGTGAGGCTATGAAGAAATGGGAGCCAAGGGAGGGTGCAAGGTAAGTGAAGGGCCTTGGAGAACCAATTCGGTAAAGCTCCAGCTTTGACCTCAGGGCTTTGACTTGGGCCATGGCTCTAATGCCAGCCAAGTGCAGCACTTGGCACGCTCATCCTCACCCCCTGCTGTGCTAGCTGGGCCCAAAATAATCAGTGTATCACATCAGGAATTTAAAGTAGGCCTCCCCCTCCCTGGCTCCCCTGCCACCTGGCCCTCTAGTGATAAGTGACCATGCCCTCTGGAAGGCACCCGCCAGCAGCAGAAAGGAGCGATGTCATCTCTGTTTAAGGAAGCCTTGGCAACAGAATACTCCGTGTCACATGTCAGAGCTCAGCTTGCTGGGGCCAAAGATCCGAAAGAGGAGACTACAGAATGCATGGCTGTCCTATACCTGTCCTTTGGTTACATAAGAAGAGCAGGCACGTGGGTAAGGTGGGAGGGATCCAAATACTCCACCTTTTTTCTGAGCAGATGCTCAGGGAGGTGGCAGCTGAGGTAGCTGTGACCAAAAAAGGCCTAATGCTTAAAAACTGACAGCCAACAACCCCTTATCTTGAAGGTTCTGGGAGGACACCCCCAGCCCTCATGCCCTTCTCAGACAGATGTTTCTTTGGCCAGGTGAGACCCTGGAACCTACGGCATGGTTCCCCTGATGCTTACAGCTCATCTGGGAGGGCCAAAGAAAACCCCAAGTCCTCAGAAATCCTCTCAAGGGGCTTGGAAAGTCACAACCCCAAACATATGAGACAGCTTGAGGCTGCTGCTGCCAGCTTCTCTTGATGTTCAGTTTCTGTCTGAAAATAAGACTGGGATGGTAAGTGCCATGTTGGCTTGCACCAGCTCAATAGAGCTGACTGTATGTTTTTTCCCCCTGCTCTAAGTTCCATGACTTCAGGTTGTTAAAACTGGTCATGGTAGGAGTATTTATACCATTTTGTTGATGTTGTTAGGTGCCTTCGAATCAGGTCTGACTCATAGAGACCCTACATATAACAGACCGAAACACTCCAACACTGTGCCATACATACGATGGTTTTTATGTGTGAACTCATTGTTACAGCCACTGTGTTTCCCCTTTTATTGAGTCATGCCATATCAGCAACAGGAGGTTCCAGGACTCTACTACATTCCCATCATTAAGGTTGACTCTACTTTGGGGATGCAAGTCTTCCCCAGTCATTTCTTGAATACCTTCCAGCCTGAGAGGCTCATTTTCTGGCACTATATCTGATAGTGCTTCTCTGAAATTCATAGGATTTTCAATGACTAATGGTTTCGGGAGTGGGTTACTGGGTTCTTCTCCCTAGTCTGTCTTAGTCTGGAAGCTCAGCTGAAACCTGTCCACCACGGGTGGCCCTGCTGTTATCTGAAATACCAGGGGCATAGCTTTCAGCATCACAGCAACAGGCAAGCCCCCACAGCACGACAAGCTGACAGACATGTGGGGGATTTACCACCATGGAAGTTAGAAAATGCAACAAATCAGGGTCCCCTTTACCCCCAAGCTAACTGTTACACACTTACCAGCACATCACTTGTGAGGGCTCAGCAGTAATCACATTGCCTTGCAGGGTGTGGTGTGGGTGCAGGTAGAGTTGGGGAGGGGATAGGATGCAAATACAGAGCAAACAGGCAAGACTGCAAATCATTACCTCAAATGAATTGGTCCCATATGAAATTCTAAGTCACTTCATTTTCCTCTAAGAGGGATAATTACTGGATGGACACTCAAATCATAAACTGTCCCCTAAACTGGGGATGTTTTAAAAGTGCCCACATTTCAAACTCTGGGCAACTAGTTTTGATAGGGGTTTGTTGATTCTATTGCAATAGATGTCTGATCTCAATATTCATTGCAACATTTATTAGGCTGTTTTTCACATTGGATTGTAATAATTAGTGTTTATGTCAGGTCCTCCCACTTGCCTGAGATTGCCCCAAGGGCAGAGAATTTACTCTTCATATATACATGTCCTCCACCTAGGGTGGAGGCTGGTACTTGGGGAGAAAATTACAAATATTTGTTGAATGTTAAGAAAGAGTGACTAGGCTGCTCTAAGTCTGATTCTGCCTTCTTCCCTTTTGAACCCTGGCCATCTCCTGTGGCCACAGTTGGATGGCCTGAATAACACCTGCTATATTGCTACTTCCACTCCGTGAAACCACCTCCTCTCCTTTGATTAAGAAATGTTGGCTTCAATTGGCTGGTCTAATACTTAGCATTGCCTTAACACAGTGAACAAAAAAGCCAAACTTAACAGGCAGAGAAAAGAAACCCGAATTTATTATTCTACATTCCTTCAGAGTGTAAACTCATTGTTAAGTTTATGCCAAACTAGATCATTCTGCCTATGTGTAGTTTAAGAGGGCTTCTGTTGTTCAGAGGTCTTTCTTGAACATTCTTTTCCCCTTGATTCTCAAAATAATAGGTTGTGAAATACCATCCCCATTTCTTATGGATGGGGAAACTGAGGCAGAGTTTAGTTTTTGTGCCTTGAGGAAGTTACTCAGTGATAAAGCTGAACCCTGGACCTAGTTTGGAACAGTGCAAGTGTGTATTAAGATTGTGGATAGTGCTGTTAATAAATGCTGATTTTAGAAAACTCCAGGAGAGCTTCAGAGTGAGCTATTCATTAACACAGAAACATTACAGGGCTTCATGGAATTCCAGAAACTATCTGTTCTTGGCCAAATCATATGTCCAAGAATTCAAAGAAGGAAGAGGTACAAACCCTCTCACATTTGAGGCTGGTGCCTCAGGGGACAATGGGACTGGGGTGGGGGTGGGGTTCTTGTTGTTTTTCAAAGGAAGCCCAGCAGGCTGAATGGTGCCTGAAATGTAAAACTCTCAGATCTCAGCGTACACAGGGGGCCTTGGTGACTCAGTGGTGACATCTTTATTTAGACAGATGCAATAGTGGAATGTTTTATCAGCATTAAATGAACTGGTTAAGCACACTTAAGAGGTGAAAAGCAAATTGTTACGAACCTGGGCCAATTCCAAATAAGAGAGCACTTCCCCGTCGATGCCCACGCCACTCACTGCAGCCTTGGTCAGCTCCTGAACAGCATGCTGCTCTGGGAAAGGAAGAGAGGGGCAGGAGAATATTAAAGTGCACGCCACAAGCCAGACACCTCACTTGGAGGTGCTGGTCTGAGACCACTTAAAGAGAGGAAATATGGGGCTAGTTCTGGGCAGCCATCCCAAGTGAATCCAGGATCCTTTGTGATGGGTGGCCTTTCAGGATGCACAGTTCTGGTCTCCAATCATTGCATCAACATCTCTGGGGACTCCTGTTTGTGCTTCTGAAATAGCCAGAGTCTTCCAGACCTGCACTGCTCTGTACAAGAGGGCAACCATTGGCCATAGGAGACTAATCTTAAATCAATTAAAATTCAGTAAAATTATGTCAGTTTCTCAGTCACATAACCGATAATAAGTGCTGGATAGGCACATGTGCTCACTGCTGTGGACAAGGCAGACATAGAATGCTTCCATTACTGCAAGATGGTTCTACTGGACAGTGTAGCTCTAGACTGTCTAGAACCTTCTTAGAATCCTTTAGATTCTAGACATGTTCTGTTTGACAGTTTCTGGACTTATACTGCTCTAATTCTCGATAATCTCCAAGAGTGAAGAAGCTTAGTGACAAAAGAACAAGTTTTTCAGACAACTAAAAATGTCAATGCATATGTCTATCTCAATAGCTAAAGATGAAGGACACATTGTTCAACCTCTTGGATGATAGAGACAGGAGAACTTTAGTTAGAAATAACATAAATCCAGTTGGGAGAGCCATATCTGTTTGGGAGCTTGGGCCCAAATCTTCTAAGCTGAATTTAAATTGTGGTTCTGAGGCTGAACTGACTGTTTTTCATCTGTACTTGGGCTGTCTCCTGTCTCTGGGGTTGATGTGTACATAAAGTCCTGGCCTAGCATTTCTACCTCTTTGATGTTGATGTCACCTCTAGCATTTTACTTGTTCTTCTAATTCAGCATACAGTCATCCTTTGCTCTATTGTGGTTCATTTTATTATGAACCTTTTCAGATCCTGAGGTTTTTACAAATGGAAGTTTTGTGGCTGCCCTGCATTAAGCAAATCTACGGAGGTCCTTTTTCCAACAGAATGTGCTCACTTTGTGTCTCTGTGGCACATTTTGGTAATTCTCACAAACTTTTTCTTCATTAGCATTACCTATCATGTGATCTATGATCAGTAACCTCTGATGTTACTATTGTGATTATTTTGGGGAGCCACCAAATGTGCCTAGGTAAGAGGCTGACCTCTGGCTGCTCCAGTGACCGGTTCCTTTCCCAGTTTCTCTCCCTATCATCAGGCATCCCTATTCCCTGAGACACAACAGCATTGAAATTAGGGCAATTAATAAGCCTACCATGGCTTCTAAGTGTTCAAGTGAAAGGACAAACCACACATCTCTCAGTTTAAATTGAAAGTTAGAAATGGGGAAGTCTAGAGAGGGAGCATGTCAGAAGCCAGGATAGGCTGAAGACTCGTCTTCTTGCACCAAATAGTCTGTGAACACATAAGAAAATTTCCAGAAGGAAATTAAAAGTGCTACTCCAGTGCACATACAAATGATAAGAAAGTGAAATAGCTTACTGATGGTCTGAAGAAAGTCTTAGTGGTCTGGATAGAAAATCAAACCAGCCACAACATTCCCTTTAGCCAAAGCCTAATCAGAGCAACATCCTAGCTCTCTTTAGTTCTATGAGTGCTGAGAGAGGTGAGGAAGTGGTAAGGAGGAAAATTTAAAGGTAGTGGAGCTTGGTTCATGAGGATTAAGGAAAGACTTTGTCTCCATACCATAAAAAGGCAAGGTGAAAAGGCAAGTGCTGAGGCAGAGGCTGCAGCAAGTTATCCAGAAGGTCCAGTGAGTGAGATCACTGACGAAAGCTGCTACACTAAGCAACAATATAGACAGAAAAGCCTTGTGCTGAAGAAGATGCATCCAGGACTTTCATAGCTAGAGAGGAGAAGTCACTACCTGGGTTCAAATTTTTAAAGGACAGGCTGACTTGCTTGTTAGGGGCTAAAGCAGCTAGTACGTTTAAGCTGAAGCCAGGGCTTGTTTACCACTTCAAATAATAGGGGCCTCAGGAACTACACTAAATTTGCTCTGCCTGTGCTTTCTGTAAGTGGAACAACAAAGGATGGGTGACCGCATATCTGTTTTCAACATGGTTAACTGAATATTTTCAGTCTACTATTGAGAACTACTGCTCAAAATAAATAGAAGACCACTTTCAAAACATTACTGTTCATTGTCAACGCATGGAGATGTACAACATTAGTGTCATGCTCATGCCCAACACAATATACTTTCTGCATCCCATGGACCAAGGAATAATTTCAATTTTCAAGTCTTGTTATTTAAGAAATCTATTTTGTAAGGCTGTAGCTGCCATAGATTGTGATTCCTTTGATGTTAGATGAGCAAACTAAATTGAAACCTTTTGGGAAGGATTCACTAGTCTAGATGCTATTAAGAACATTTATGAATCATGAGAGGAAGCCAAAATATCAACATCAATAGGAGTTTAGAAAGAGTTGATTCCAGCTCTCATAGATGGATTTGAAAGGTTTGAGACTTCAGTAGAAGGAAATGCAAATGTGTGGAAATAGCAAGAGAATTTGAATTAGAATTGGGAGAATTTCTGAGAGAACCAGAGTCTGAAGATGTGACTGGATAGCTGCCATGTTATGATAACACTTCATTGAATAAAATATTGTGGACAGGTGCTGTGGCACACACCTGTAATCCCAGCAACTTGGAAGGCTAAGGCAGAAGGATCATAAGTTCAAGGCCAGTGGCAGCCTGTGCAGCTTAGTGACTCTGTTTCAAAATAAAAAAAGAAAAAAGGAACTGGGAGTATAGCTCAGTGGAGGAGCTCTTGCCTAGCATGCATGAAGCTCTGAGTTCAAATCCCCGTACTGAAAACAAAACAAAACAACACACACACACATACCCACACACGTATGCGTGCAAAAAATAAAAAAAATCCCTCCAGCAGCAAAAAGATTACAACCAGCCAAAGGCTTAGATTATTGCCTAACATTTTTAAGCAATCTTTATTTTTTAAAAAAGATATACATTTTTTAGACATAATGCTATTTCATATTTGTCAGACTCTGGGATAGTATAAATATAAATTTAATGTTCACTGGGAAACTAAAAAATTCATATGGCTCACTTTTTATGATATTCACTTTATTGCAGTGATTTGGAACTGAACCTGCAATATCTCTGAGGTATGCTGGTATTGTCCAAATGATGCTTATTTCCTGGTCTGGCTCTATGGTTTGTCTATAGTCTATATCTGGTCAGCAGCATATCTGGAGTTGAAAGGTTTCTTTAGTATGACCCTCCTCAGCTGCGTTAACAGAAAGAAGGAATTATATGGAACTAAATTTCCCAGAGAAGTCAGCCAGGCTGTTTAATTTTAAGTAAGTGCAACATTTCTAGATGTTTATTTAACAGTGGCTTGCAAAGCATTTTCACTTCAGAAACTGAGTTTTAAACACTCCACAAATATGTTCTAAGCATTCTACACTAGACAGTGCACATCAAGTACTATCAATGAGTAAAGAAATCATCTTGGGAAGCCTATGTGTTAAGTAGAACAGCAATAATGACATTTAATAACAATACTGAAGAAATCTGTAGTTCACACAAGAAGCTTTCTTTGGGTCAGTTAAAAAAAAGATCTTTCATGGAGAAATCAATCTCAGGTTATTATAGCCAGATTTAATATTTAAGAAAAAATGGCATTAATCTGGGACTGATCACAAACCCTATTTGACAGATGTGGCTCCAAATTACTTTTGGTCATTTTAATAAAAACACAAATTTATCCCAAAAGGACAAATACTTGTAAAATCTGTGGATAGTTACACGAATTGGAATTCATGTTTCTGAAAAAAGGAATTCCCTTGTGCAACCTCCTAGAGTTAGTGTTTGAAAAGTAGTGTACTTGTTTGGATCTACCACTTCAGGTATATTGGTTAAAAAGTTTTAAAAATTTCTAATAGAGATGTCTCAACTTTTTCCATTTAATTAGGGAAGTAGGGCAAAGAGAGGACTTTGGTTACCAGTTTTTTTTTTTTTTTTTTTTTTTTTTTTTTTTTTTTTTTTTTTTTTTTTTTGGTATGTGTAGTAGAAACCTAAAGGAGAGAGAAATTAATCTTTTATCTAAAGTCATTACCAGCAAGTGAAGTGTGCATGGGATGGGTTGGTTTGTTCCATGCTCATTTTTATCCACTAAATTATTCACTAAATATTTATTGTGAGCCAATTATGCTCATGCACTTTCCTTTTTTTTTTTTTTTTTTTGAGACAGGGTCTCATTATGTATCTCAGGATGACCTTGAACTTGCAGTCCTCTGGCCTTAGCCAAATTACTTTTGATCATTTCAAAAACAATCAAAGTTATCCTAAAGGGACAAATACTTATAAAACCTATGGATAGTTTACAGGAATTAGAACTCATGTTTCTGAAAAAAGTGCTGGTGCATACCACCATGCCTGGCTTCTCAGGCAGTTTTCTACATGTGAGGGTGGAAAGGCCATTCAGTGAACAAGGCAGGCACTGCCTGCCTCTGCTTTTGTGGTTTCAAGGAATCAATTAAATACAGTGATAAACACCCAGATTGCTTATTGACACCTCTGAAGAATGAAGCAGAAGCCTTAAATTTTTAAAAAAGGTATTTAAATTCATGTGTTCTATGTAGATTTGCTTCAGCTTACTGACTGAAAGAGTCTAGAAATTACAGATAAGATTTTTGAAGTTACAACAAATCTCTTTTTTCTTTTTTATTCACAAAATGAACTTGACAATGTCAGGGGATTTTCTAAAACAGCTTTAAGAAAACCACTTACATAATGCTTACTCTGTACCAGATACTGTTCTAAGGACTTACTATTTTAACTCATTTAATCTTTATAACAGGCTAGGTGTTAGCTCAGTTAGTAAAACATCACTCTGCACTCACTGAGGACCTGGGTTTGATCCCCAGCACTGCAAAAATGGATGAAGCACGTGGTGGCCCACTCCAGAAACAATCAGCCATTGAAAACCCTATGAATAAGTATATAGGGTCTCAATGAGTCAGACCCAACTGGACGGCATCTAACAACCACAGCAACAATCTTCATAACAACTCTATGGTAGCTAGTATTATCCCCATTTTAAAGACAGAAAGCCGAGACAGAGAGCTCAGGTTATATGAAGGACAAAGTCATCCACACAGTAAATAGAGGGGCCAGGGGGGAAACCCAGGCAATCTATCTCTATAGTCTGTGTTCTTAGCCACTGCACTACTGCTTCTCACTTTAACACTGTATCTATGCACACATTCTGGGAATGATGTTGACACAATAGTTTTATTTCAAATTCTGAGGTTCACAAATGATTCAGCATGCACACAATGTATGGTTCTAGGGCAGGAGTACTGCACGACTTGCCTTTATATCTGTATCACATAACAGACACTACCATAGACTAGGTACTTAACAAATACTTGTTGAATTGAATCAGGCTGCCTGAAACATTTGATTACCTCATATCACCTCACATAAGAGTTCTGTTGGAGGATGGGTAAAATAATTTTTTATTCCCTAGAAATCTTATTTTTTGTTTAAATGTGATTTGGATAAATATGACAGTCATGACCCAAGCAATCAGCCTTACCTGCAAGTGCGACCAAGTGTGGCAGGCAAAATCTGTTTGCCAAGGCAATTAATTCCAGTGGGTCCAGGTCCAAGTTGGGTGACAACTGCTTGGTATAGAGATAATCCAGTACTCCTTGCATTGACGTCTTGTTTATGTTTGGGAGATATACCTGGAATATTATATGAAAAGCTAAATTCTGTTGGAGAAAGCAGGGAGTAGGCACATTTTCAGGCTGTGCTGCTTATAAATACCCTAACGGTAAGACTCGACACTGGCAAGTCCTGGACACCTGCTTTGAGACTGTGCATAGAAATCACTCAGTATTTATGGCTTTAAATATAACAGTTTGATTTGTAGATGACAAAAGAGTGGAGCTGCCTGACAAAGCCTGATTTGGAATATTTAAATGGCTATTTGGATGTATAAATCAGACAAATGGGCTGTAAATGTATGATGACATTATGGGCCTTCCTTGTCAAGTACCTGATAATATTCTATTGTGGAGAAAGAAGTCTCCTAGCAACATGACAGGTATTGGGGGGAGCTGCAAACCACACTGATGGTGACACACGACAGAGCCTGGCTCTCTAAGATGTCCAAACAGAGGATGAGCAGCCACTCTAGTTGTCACAGTGACGGGCTGGATTTTGATGTTCTAATCAGTACTTTGTAGCTCCTTATTATTTTCTCCTAAAACTGCATGGACTCAGAACTACTGGCACATTATTAGGTCTCAGCAATGCTTGCCTAGCACTTCTAGGAGAGTAGCTGGTTGAGTATGGTGCCCATCCCCGTAGCATCCCCCAGTCTCCCTCCTGAGGACCTGGACTGGTATCTATATAAACACATGCTAGAATTCCTAGAAAGCCAGGGCCTGCCTGGGGAGCTCAGTTCTGGAAGAGGGGGCATGGGGTTAATCAGGTCTCTAACATGACAACACAGAACCTGGCACAGTGTAAAATGGCACCATTTGTTGTGCCATGATGATAAAAGTTAATAGAAGGCCTCCTATGCACCAGCCACTGTGCTAAGCTTTCCATATGCATTATCTAATCTGATTCTTATAGCCACCCTAGGAGGAAAAGGCTATGATTTTTGCCATTTTCCAGACAAGGAAAGTGAGGTTAAGTCTTACATCCAAGATTACAGAGCTAGTAAGTACTGACTGGGATTTACACCATGGAGTATAATTCTGAATTAAGTAGTGACTGGGATTTACGCCCAGGGAGCATAATTCTGAAGTCTTTGCTCTGAATTGCCATGCAGTACTGGAAGCCCTTCATGGCAGTGGTTTGGGCTACAGAACAATAAAGCATTGTATTTCAGAAATAGTTTTTAAGAATTAGATTTCTAATTCAAGAGGATTAACAGTTATAAGCATCTTAATTTTGGTACTTAACAAACTTGTATATAGTACATAAAGACATACTTATTATATCTCTCTATACATGATTATTCCATATATTATATATGATAATATCTCTGATATATATAAAGAGTAGCTGCTAAAGATTTATATATCTATATATCTTTATATGTCTATACATCTATATATGTACTATATATAGTATGCATATATGTAATACATCTATATATGTAATATACATCAACAATACATCTCTATATGAAATACACACACACACACACACACACACACACAAACACACAGACACACGTACTTCCTTCTCCACATTCAACAAGGGGCTCATGGCTTATGGTTCCAGAATTAAACGATTGCAATCTTCCATATTATTCTCCTGAACAGTCACTAGGCACCTCACAGAGGGAATATACTTTCAGGTATGTTGAGCTGTTCTTTATTGTACCATAGAGAAAGCCCAGAAAAATTCATAGAAATATTAATAAGTTTATTCCCCCTTTGAGATATAGTGAAATCAACAATTATGATTCCATAAATAAGCTGCATGAGTCATTACCACTGATGATTTGATACGTGTGAGCATTTCAAGTTTCTAATAAAACCTCTTCCCTGGACAGAATTTGATGAATAAAAGCTGATATTACTTTAAAATAAAGAAGTCATTGTATATGCTGGACCATCTGCTATATATGGATGTTACAGTGTTAGTTATTCCTTTCTTCAACCAGCTGTGTCCACATATGAATAATTAATTGCTATTCAGGTGAATCTAACACTGGTTATACTCATGTGTATGCTTACATTACATACATATGTTTATAGACACATGAATTTATGTTGTACAGATAATGACTCTATAAATGCCCATGAGAACTTGTTTCTGTGTATATGAGCACATGGCAAAATTTCATTTCTCTTGAATGATGTTTCAAATAGTACAATTTTCTAGGTGATTGAAGGTTAGGTTGTGAATCTTTAAGATCTGATCTACTTTGTAATGGAAATATCAATAGTTTACAAAGTGTGAAGTGCTATAAGATATTAGCAATTATTAATATAAGCTACAGATCTTCTACCATCTCTGACATGGGGATGTATGCTGTTGCTGAAAAGCATGCCCTGATGGGCAGGGTAAGATTCTGGTGCAGGCCCAGGAACATGCCACCAAATGTTCAGGAATATGCCCCTAAATGTTGTGTGACTTCTGACAAGTCACTCACTCACTCTGATCTTCAGTTTCCTCATCTGTTACATGGAAGGAATTTGGAATAGATGGTATTTAAAGTTTCTTCATCTTCACTGAGATTCTGGGTTTTGAAAATATTCAGATTACCTTAGCATTGTTTGCTAAGAGTACTTTCTAAATCATTCTGCAACGAGCAAATGCCCATAAGAAATATAAATGTGAAAATGGGCTTCCTATGTAAAAAGAAGTTATTTTTGGCAAAGGAGACGACAGATTCCAGTGAGTGGCCCTACCCCAATACTTCCAATGTCCTCAGAATGTTCTAATGTTTGTAATCACCCACGACCTTCTGTTTCCTTTTTGCTTAATATGACGTTAACATTTTTTGAAGTGATGACTCTTTGGGGCAAATAATGTTAGGAATTCTTAGAAGTAACCATCAAGCAAGAATAAACTTAAAAACACTTTCAGAACCCACATTTTTCCTCATTGCTAATTTTATTTAAACAAAGCCTGTTTTGGTGATTTCCACATTTATATTTAATTATATAACAATGGAGAGACCTATTTACAGGAGTTTTTAAAATAACATACATAAAGCTACAGAAAAAATGGAATATAAAGTTTTGCATTCTACCTGCTGAATGTAGCTTATAAAAATAAGAGTAATAGAAAAGAATATGCTATCCTAAACATTGTTGTATATTCCAGTTTAGTTGTTTTAAAATTTCAATTGTGAAGATTAGCTAAGACCGTTAGGCTTATAATTAGAGACCATCTCATAGAGAATGAGAAAGTATTCTAGAACCAGAGTATTGCTTACTATAACCAAAGCATGCATTTTTAATGAACCACTTGCTGAGTACCTCAGGGGAGAGAATTATGCTTACTGCTACATTAAAAGTAATGAGAAAAAAAAATAAGCAAAACACACTGTCTTCTTGAATATTAAATGACAGACAAGTTAAAGCAACCATCAATAGGCTTATTTTCTTCTTTTCTGGATATGCATGTGAATTCTATTAATAATCCTCCTCCTCCCTAACCCCCCCACCCCCTGCAAATAGGCAGAATTTCGTGGAGGAAGTCAGATTTTCCCAAGACAATCAGGAGTTAAACAATGGCCTAGAAAGGCCAAGTCCCAAGTTATATATTAATAACTTACTAGAGGTAAGTCAGTCATGGAGGGTTTACTGAGTGATTGACAGTGTGCCTCTTTCTTCTACCTATAACCATTACTAGTACCTTACTTTCTTAGTTTAGAGGATAAGTAACTTAATCCCTCATGGAAAGAATGTAAGAATACTCTGGGAAAATGGTCACTAATGTTTGTTGGGCCTGGGGGTTAGGTCAGTTGGTAAAGCGCTGCCCTGCACTCCCTGAGGACTCGGGTTCAATCCCTAGAACCGCAAAAATGGGAGAAGGATGTGGCAATCCACTCCTGAAGCAGTCCTGAAACAATCTGCCATTGAAAACCCTATGAGGGTCCCAATGAGTGGGACCAGACTCGATGACACCTAACAACAACAACATCTGTTCAGCATTTGTATGTTCTAGGTACCGAATTTGATGTATTATCACACATGTACTCTCATGCTTTATCTGCCCTTGGAAGAAGGTTCTCTTGTTACCTCTATTTTACAGATGAGGAAACAGATTTAGCAAAGGTTGGTCCCTTGTCCAATGTCAAGCTGAGACTAGTTCATAACTACTATATCACAGTTTATATTAGAACTAAAGAGTAGGGACAGGAAAGGGGAGAAATGTGAATGGCATTCTTAGTATACTGGCTAATGGAATTTTGGCATGGACCTTTGGTTACTTGGTTCCAGGGTCTTTGTCTTTTGAGTGGTTTAAATCTAGACAAATATATCAGCCTCTGCTGCAATTCTAAGAGGTGAGTGACTGCTCCTTCTAGCATGGCAAACTAAACAGATGGCCATCTTTAGGAACATAAACAACCATATATGTGTGTGCTTACATTCGCTACTAAGTTTTTGTTTTGGTCATTTCTGCTGCACATTTTAATCTGGAGAAGATTATGGTCCATTCTGTGAAGGGATAAAGGGGAATTAGCATCGGTGAGGTCAGCACTGACAGTGTCGCTTTGTGCCTGGGTTCCTGACCTTGATCAACTTCACTTGGCTCTGCTAACAGCAGGCTCTCTCCTGTGCAATCAGCACGTATTTCAGTGAGCCAGAAAAATAAGAGGACAAGCCTCGGAGTTCTTTATCTTCAGAGACAACTGAGGCCAGTAAAATGCTGAGTGGATGAGGCTTTACTAATTGGTGGCTATGCAGAATTTTTCTTGGAAGTAAGAGAGGAAAAACACCATCAACATCAATAATATGAAAATAAGAGTAGTGGCAGCTACCATTTACTAAATGCTTATGAAATGCTTTGCAAGTATTGACTCTTACACCTCAGAACCACACTACAGGTTATTACTATGTCTTCCAGATGGGGAATCTGGAGCTTAGAAAGTTTAAGTCACTTGTCCAAGGCCACTCAGCTTGTAAGTGAAGGAACTGTGATTTGAGCCCCATAGCTCTTAACTATGCGACCTCTATTGCACTGTGGTTGTTGTTGTTAGGCGCCATCGAGTCAGTATCCAACTCGTAGGGACCCTCATAGGGTTTTCAATGGCTGGGTGCTTTGGGATTGCCTTGGGAGTGGGTTGCCACGTCCTTCTCCCATTTTGTGGTGCTGGGAATCGAACTCAGGACCTCAGAGAGTGCAGAGCAGCGCTCTACCAACTGAGCTAAATCCCAGCCCTTTGCACTGTGGAGTCTGAATAATAATGTCTCAAACACCATCAACTACCCAGGAGAGATTCTGGTTAGTTACAAGTGAGACCCTCCTGATTTATAAAGACTTGCAGATACTAGAAGAGGTCACTGGGTAATTCTAACATCTTTCTCCCAAACAGCAGACAGCCTTTTGCTGGGGGCTGGTTTAGGAGCAGCTGCAGTTTGTTCTGGAATTAGGAGGGTGGCCCAGTGACCTCTTCAGCCCCAGCCATCCCAGCTTGTGATTCTAAGATTCTGTTTCCCTACTTGGGGATGCAAATGCAGGCTCCTGGGTCACAAAGGGAGTGCTCAGATTTCCTCCGTGAGTACCCCTTTGGAAAAGTTAGCTATTGTTTTCTGTATTTCTTTTGAAAGTTAAGAGCGATGCTGAGATAAGCAAAACAAGCCTCTTACAACAATAAGCTCGATGGGGTGTCCAAATGCTTTTTTTTTTTTTTTTTAAAAAATGTTAAAAAATAGTTGCAAAACTCAACAAAAGTGCTTGCTTGCTCGCTCCTCAAGTTAGAAGTGCTAGAATGGAATTTTTCTTCCAACAGAGTTTGTAAAAAGACAGACATAGCGTCTCTGAGATACTGCTTGCTCTAAGAATCCTTCTTTAGGAGCATTAAGACGCAGCTGCTTCCACCTGATCTATGCACTTTGAGAAGTGTGTTCAGTATAGTGACCACTGCTCCACTCCTCTTTCCCACAAGAAACAAACCCACACACTGCCTCAACAAGGGCAGACAGGCCAGGGCAGAGCTTTGAGTGCTACAGCTCACAGCAGGACCTCAGGGACCACCTAGTGCACCCCTCATCTTGCAGAAAAGGAGCCTGAGGCACAAGGATGTGGTTGTTTAAGGTCTCCTGTCTGGTTAACAGCAGAGCTGGGCCCAAGACTTAAGTGTCTGAAGAACTCTTTTCCCTTGGCTGAACTTCAAGAAGATAGGCTTGGTCCTTCATGTACTTGATTTCGATAGTACTTTACCTGTGACATTTGTTAAAAAGTCATGTCTCCGTGGTGGAGGAAAGGTATGAAGACGAAAGAACATGTTGGGTATAAAGTACCCAGGTACTCACAAACCATAGCTCCATCAAAATCCATAGTTTCTCATAATAGCAGAATTAGTAAAGGGTGAACTAGTACTCATGTGTGGCCTGAAGAAGTAGTTCATAGAAGTGGTTAAAGCACTGAAATCATCTGGGTATTTCAACGTTTTCCATAAATACATGTGCACATTTGTAAAGACATCAGAAGGCTTTTAGGAAGGCACATACCTCACTGTTGGCGCTTTCCACAAATGACCCCCCGAACATGGCAGCCATCCACTCACAGCTACAGATCAGCAGAGGCTTGTGGGCACTGATGGCTCCATCATCCAATATGAATGTCACATCTACCAGAGGATTGAGGGAACACAACCATGAGCCAGTTTTGCCAAGAACTTAAACCGAGGCTTCTGATCCACCTGCATCCACCAATCTGTACCTTTACTCTTTCTTTTATTCCACTCATTGATTTTATGTTAATCTCTACCTTTGGCATGTCCAATTCCCACATTAAGAAACAAGCATTTAAAATTACATATTTTAATGTAATTTTAATGTAAATTTTTTGAGCTTGAAAGTAACAGAAAGGAGAGGAAGTTTTTCTTCCTTTTTATTATGAAAAATTTCAAGTACATAAGACAGTGGAAAGAATGTAGGTTGAATATCTTTTATCTGAAATGCTTGGGATCAGAAATGTTTCAGATTTTGGATTTGTTCAGACTTTGGAATATCTGCATATATGAATATCTTGGTGATGGGCTCTAAGATTAAACATGAATTTCACTTATGTTTCATATACACCTTATGCATATAGCCTGACGGTTATTTTATACAGTACTTTTAGTGCACCTGCATTTTGACTGCCACCTGTTACATGAGGACAGGTGTGAAATTCTCCACTTGTTAACACTCAATCTGTGCAGTAATCACTCATTTATCCAATGTTAACATTTTGGCTTGTTTATTCTAGTTGTATGTATATTTTTAGAATATGTGTATAGACTGTTTAAACAGATAATGTGACACTTCACCCTTAACTACTTTACCATGAACTTTCTAAAAGAACATTCCCCTAAATAACTATACCACTGTAACTTTAAGAAAACTGAAAATAATTCTTTAATGTCATCTATTTTCTAGTTTATATTCAAAATTCTCTAATTTTCCCTAAATTGTACTTCACAGTTTTTTTTTTTTAATGGAATCCTATTGAGCTCCCACTCCATATTTGGTTTTGCCTGTGCTGTAAGGAGAAGGCGATTTAATCAACTTTAGTTAAAGTCCATTGTTTAATTTACTATAGTTTTGTAAAATGTTCTTTTCATGAGCTTTCAAGACTGTTCTATACAATGATGTTCAGTGGTTGGAATAAATATTACTCATAAATTTTAAAATTAATGAAGAGACTCAGTAAGCATTTACTGAGTGTACAGTACCATGCAGGGATGATAAAAGATAAAGACAAAAATAGAAGTATCCACACAAACACAAGTCAAGAAGTCAACTTTTTATAATGAAATCTACACCTACCTCTCTCACCCACCCACACCCAGAGGACAATTTTAGAACAAAAATAGTACAAGTGTGCAAGGCAGTATGAGCAAGGGCCAGTCACCCAGACTGGACACAGTGGACCAGTGAGCCTAAGCAACTACAGAAGGGCACTGTGGGTAGCCCACGGCATACTCATCAAAGACAAAGGAAAGGCAGGAGTGGGGCCACGGTGTGTGGTGGCAGAAAAGAAGGGCAAGAATGGACAAGGCACTCCTTGTGGGAATGCATAGATCACCGACTTGCCTCCAGGATTTCAGTGGCCTGAGGACCAGAGGTCATGGCTGAAGGGATAATGGAGAAGACAAAGTGGTCAAGGAACAGATCCTGAAAGAGACTTGCAAATATCAAGCTGCTCAGGGATACCTCATCTATCCTGAGGAGCAAAACAGTGCTGAGGTACTTTAGGGAACAAGTTTCTATACCCAAAAAAGCTTCGGTTGAGGTCCTTGCTCTACCACTTATTGCCTATATTGCCATGTGCAACTTGCCTAACCTCTCTGTCCTTCAATTTCTCCAATGGCAAAAATGGAGAAAATGACCCTTACATCTGATGAGAGTTAGACAAAGTAATAACTATAGTTTAGAAAGATACATGGGCAAAAATGGTAGCTGCAGTTGTGTGGTCCTCTGCTGGTGTTTGGCTAATGTGTGATAAAACACCACCAAAGTTCTTGATGGCTCCACCGTGGGACATGCTCACCTGAGAACGTCCCCTTGCTGAGACATTCTTTTATCCGGTTGGCTTTCCTGACGTGAAAGGCTTTCGTAATCTCCTGGTTCATAAAGGCTTCCTTGTTCATGATGTTTTCCACCATCATCCTCAAATCAAACATCTCTAAGACCTCTGCAATCTGAGCCAGCCCTGCCAAATCCTTTTCATTTTCATCCAGTTGCCCTGTATAAAGAAACTGGAGCAGAGTCCGGAAAGGGCCTGGCTGTACTGACGAGTCCATCCTGACCACAGTCAAAGGGCCCACTCGCTTGGAAATAGGATTGACTTGCATTTCTTTGTGCATGCCAATGAATCCCTTACTCCAGCTCGATAAGGTCTGTGTCTCAGGAACGGAGCCCTCGGCTTCCAGCCCCAGACTCTCCAACAGGTCTTTGCTTGAAGATGTCCCCTGATTGGCTAGAGGTGTCCTTGGGGGGCCTTCCTCCACTTCCTCATGTGAGTCAAGACTCAGTGTTTGCCCCTGGAAATCCCTGCTCTGCATCTCTTTCTCACAAACTCCATCACTCCAATTTGGAGATTCTTCACATTCCATTAGAAAAAGATCATAAAATTTGGAAGAAGAGGTAGCAAGATAAATTCGATGTGCAAAGATATGTTCCTGGTCCTGAAGAATGAACAGGACATCAGCACACAGAGGATTGTCCAGTAAACAGGCAGCTTCATTTGTCCCCATGGAAGGACACTCTGGGATTTTGATGATTGGTGGAGGGGCTTTTGGAGGTAGGAAGGGTGCCTGAAGTAAAGGTTTCTGGACTTTCTTTAAGTGGGATTTCCAGAACTGCAGGTGCCGGCGGGAAATCAGGGCTGCACGGATTGCATTGTCGAACACATCCTTGATTCCAAACTGATCAAATACGCTTGTCTCATAGTATGGTATGCCAAGTTCCTTTGCAACCTCTCGGCCTTTTTCTGGGGGCAAAATATCCTCTCTCTTTATGGGCCTGAAATACAATATTTAAAAAAATTATAATCAGCTTTACTTTAGGGGGGAAATAAGGAACCAGTGCGTGAGCACCTAATTGAATTACATATTTAAAATCTTACTCAGGCTTTTAATAAGGCATTTGAAAACATGAGGCTGTCAAATATAAAAGATTTATGGCTACAGGAAAAAAATGCTTTCAGTAATAACCACAGTAACTAAAATATCAGCATTCTTTTGGCTATTTGGCCTGGGGCAAGCTACTTAACTTCGTTAAGACTTGGTTTTCCAATCTATAAAATAGGTATAATAATATCAATATCTTACAGAACTATTGAAAGGTTTAAATGAGATAATTGCTTAGCATGGTACTTGGTCCACAGTAAGTGCTCCATAAATGTTATCATCATTATCACTGTGATAATCATTTTCATCATCATCACTGTCATCATCTTATGTTTAAAATTTGCTCTATAACTTTAAAATGCACCATTTACATTTTTTATTTGAGCCTTGCAGTAACACTATCAGGTATTTTCGTTCTAAGGAAACCGAGGCAGGAAATTTGAAGAGTTTGTCTGGGATCACATTTGCAAATAGTTGAGAGACCTCCACTAAGTAATTAGAGTCTAGACTTTCCTCCTTTTAGTTAAATGATTCACAGCTCAGTAAGTCTCTATTGTATTTATGAAACCTTTAAGATTTTTCCTCTTTTCTTTTTCTTCACTCCCTTTTAGGCCTTTATCATTTTTTGTTTGGACTGGTACAGTGGCCTCTTAACTAGTCTTTCTTTAGAATCCTCCATTTTAGCCCACAGTCCTCACTGCTGCAAGAAAAGTCCTTAAATAACACAAGTATGACTTAGCCAGCAAGTCTGTGTTAATTTCTGCTAATTCCACAAAGCATGTAGAATAAAGTCCATATCCTTTAGTCTGGCATACAGTGCTCATTTACAATTTAATCAAATCCAAACCAGCCAATATAAGTAGTATCATGTTAGGGTTATGACACAACCAGGTAGAGGAACAGATAGATTCCAGAACATGGGCAAGATATGATTTGTTGTTACAACTCTTCAAAAACACATGCTTGATTCTGAGACATATTCTTATGAACTGATCTTAAATATTTTGCCTTCAACACCAAAAGTAATATGCATGACAAGCACTGGTTTCAGGAGAAAAAATGACCATCCTGGATGGAATTTGGATTTGGAGAGCTGGATGGAAAAGAGAAAAAACTGTGGGGTGTTGGTAGAGGTGGAAGGGAAGTCTGGGAAAAAGGTTTAATCTTAAGGCTGGCTCCTGCTGGTCTGTGTGTTCCTTGTTCTTAGGACTGACTTAAAATTAGGTAAGGGATGAAACTCTCTATGGATTAGCTCAAACACCCTCCTTCAAAATCTCAGAATTGCTCTCTAGAAGGGAATGTCCTCTCTGCTGTCTCTGAAGCTCAGCAACTCCTCCTCCAGTCATCCATACACCCATGTGACTCTCTTAAAATTCCATCCTTCGTCTGTGTACCTAAGAATAGGACTGTGGACTGAATATGAAATATTTTCTGAAATTTTATGCAAAATGTACCTAGAGTATCAGAAATTGTCTAGAGAGAGTAGTACTACTTGCTATCACTGTAAGAGTCTAAAACAAGGTGCCCATACATTTTGTGACAAGTCTATTAGGCAAATATCAAAGTGAGGTATTAATTTAAACTTTTTTGGAAAAGTTATGTTCTCTGCCAAAAAATATAGACATGTAACAGATAAAATTGTTTTGTACAAAAGGAATTTGCGAGAGTATGGGTTTTACAAAACTCTTATTTCTCCCCCAAATTGGTATCTACACTGTGTATGTAGTGAAACAAACCTGTCTTTCAACGGCTTTTTAAAGATGTGTGACACTTTAGACATATAAGGACCAGACATTTAAAAAATCATGTCTGTATTTTTGCCACCGTAAATCCAAATGATTTTTAAAAGCTGGACGCTGTCATTTTAGGAATGAAATACTCTTGCAGGTTGGACTGAGGAGCCCAAGGAAGATTAAAAACAGTAAATACATATTTGTGTGGACCTGATATTGACTGGGGCCAAGAATTGTGGCTGGTCACTCTGTGCATTAGTTAACTTTATCATAAATAATCATAATCCAAAGAATGACATTATCATGGGAAGCTGGCATTTTGTATCTCTTACACATTTGAAAACTTTCCTATCCACCATCTCTTACTTGAAGAATTCACTTTAGGTACTGGCCAACCATTATACAAAGAACTGTTCTGATGGAAGAGATGATGGTGAGCAGCAGAAGGGGTCAGGGCGCACCCCTCCCTGATTAATGGGAGGACTCCAAGCATATGGCTGATTGATGGGGTCCCAGCACCACTGAAGAACAGAATGCTAGGCTACAGAGACACCTGCTACCTCTAATTCTTGATTTGGGCAGTGCAGCAAAATGCTGAGTCCTTGGCTTACCTTGCTAACGGGCGTCTGGCTCTATTAACAGCCTCCAGATCGGCGTAGCGGAGATCAAGCTGGCAGCCAACTAAGACGACAGGTGTGCGAGGGCAAAAGTGCTTGATTTCTTGATACCACATGGTTTTCACATGATTTAGGGAATTGGGATTCGCGATTGAAAAACAGAGGACCACAACATCAGACCTAAAAAGAAAGTACAAAATAAGTTTGCATAGCCTTTTAACATTTTTCTTTTACCATTATCTCTCCCTCCCCTCACTCATTTAATGCCACCTCATGTCACAGTTTAAAAAAAATAAAAGACTAGATGTTAAGACATATCTCCGAGTCATGCAAACAGCCTGATAAGCCCCCACAATCCAGCACCAACACAGCCTAACGGTCCATTTCCATATCGCACTGCAGAATGCATATGCACTGAAGTTTCCAATGAAGTTATTTTCCAGTAGAGATGATTACCCAACTTAACTCAGTCCTGGAACCACAACATGCTAAACTATTTCTGTTTACAAGAAATAGTTTGAAGATAAATGAAAGCAATAAAAACCACCTTTTACCAGTTTAAACACAAAGGTGATGATGATTCAACCAAATGAGATAAAGTAAAGAGTTTAAACATTACCGAAAATGTGACAAGTATTTGCTGCACAGGGTCAGCAAATACACAGAAGGATTTCTGCCCTTCTTCCCACTTATGCACACATATACAGAGCACAACTACTTATCTGTTTCCAAAAAGACACATCCTGAATATGCAGGAATTCTGACTTTTTACTAGGTATAAGGCAAGAAGGTAGTATTTAATATACAATGTAGGCAACATTAGATGCAGGGCTAATAAAAGGAGAAAACATTGGAAGCAGATTTCTCAAATGTTATATATATGATACATAGCAGGTATATGGGAAAAAGAAAACTTGTTCTATAATAAATTTTCACATGAAATTCTGCTTTTGCATAATCACTTACCATTCTAGAGGTCAAGGAACTATTCTACAAAACAGTTCTTTAAATATGGTGTTTGATGGGTAGCTGCTAAGTAGGAATTATGAACCATCTTTCCAGGTTAAAATATGCTGAATGATTACATTCAAAACAGTGAAGCAGAAGAATATAAAAAAATAGGAATAGTTATGTACAAGGATTCAAGACTATCTTGCCATTCAGAAATAAACTCATAATTTTATTGTATGTTAACTTATTGCCTTTATTGTTTATATAATGAGAAGAATCATCGATGAATCAAAACACCTTCTTCTTAAATCATTAATGAACATTTCAGCTGGGCGTGGTGGCGCACGTCTGTAATCCCAGCGGTTTGGGAGGCGGAGACAGGAGGATTGCAAGTTCAAGACTAGAGGAAGTCTATGTAACTTAGTGAGACCCTGTCTCAGGAAGTAAGCAAAAAAAAATAAAAGGGCTGGGGGTGCAGCTCAGTGGTCCAGCACTTGCAAAGCATGCAGGCGTGAGGCCCCGGGATCAACCCCCAGTACCATAAAAAAAAAAAAAAAAAAGAACATTTCCCTCTACATATCAATGAAGACAAACAAATATGCAGGCAACCATAAAATTTCTAAAAATAATCATTTGCAATGCAGAAAACTGCAGGGTGCTTATATTAAATGTAATTCACAAGTTAAGTCTTTAAATTTATATCTAAGAAAAACTGCACTAGACCATAGCAAACAGAGGGGAAAATCCTGAGTTTAAAATATTTCCAAATTATAAAAGAAAACCTAGGTCTCCAAGTACATGAATGTATTAGTCTGCATGGTGAGAATCTTCTTGAAATGAAGATGTTATCAAAGATTCTTGGATGCTGGGATAATGTGAAAAAATATGCATAAATATATAAATGAAAGGGAAACATTTCCTGTCTTTGGGATTCTGATTTAGTTAGCCAAATATTCTGGGCTCGGTCTTACTTCCAATCAGCATAAATAACAGTATCCAGTAAAGCCAAGAATGCTTTGAATTTTACATTTTTTACAGGCTTAGTTTTCTATTATTCATAATCCTATTTATATTGGGCATTTGATGAAGCTCTGCTATAAGCTTCATTCTGATCATAAAATAAAGCCACCATGAATTTTGGCATAGTGAGAATAATATGACAATATGTGAGGTTCAACATCATCAACAAAGAATTGAGGAACTAAATCCATTACCTAAATGTGGAATACTATGTGTATGTATAAAATTGTTTTAATTGGTGCCCTCTATTTCCATACTAAGGCACGTAACTGTAAAGAAAATCATTCTCAGAGCTTAATTTATATGACAGACATGTAGCTAAATGTCAATTCTGCTATCTAATTTTATGATACAGCACGTGAGGTTTTGAAATCCGAGCTGGCTTGGTTGCCAAGGTTACCGTGATAACACTCATGCCACTGAACACATAGAGTTACTATCCAGATGACCTGTAAACAAGTACAGACAGGACCTTAGGGGTTGGAAAAAATGGAATCTTGTGATGAAAGCAGCACAAAGCCATCACATAATACAGGTCCGGAGGGCTCAGTGTCTAACTATGTCGCATCAATATCTAAATGCATGAAATATAGTGGGAAAGCTGGAAAAATAATTCAGTGCTCTGTAAATATTTTGCCTCAAAATGATGATAGTTAAAGAAAAGAGGTTGTGCTGAGAACAATATTACCTCTGGAGCTAAAACAACTTATTAAGTCAAAATTCTATGTGTTTCTTGGAATAGTTTTTCTTTTTATTTTCGTATGCTAGTTTAGTTGCCATGAGAATCTGTCCTCATGATTTTACATGGGAAGCAGTTAAAAAATAAGATCATGTTTTAACTATCAACTTCCTTAAGTATCTTTTGTTTAACCCATGTTGATCTAAATACAAATGCAAGAGAAAACTTGATGTCCAGAGTACACAGGATTCCAGTCTTAAGTCGGCTGTAGGAATATAACATCCTAAACCTGATTTCACCCTGGAGGCTGAGAATCAACGGGCTGATGACAGAACTACAGGAAGATGCTGCTGTGCCGCATTCCTCCTTTCCAACATTCTTTGCTGATTTGCAACATATCAGTATCCTCTGTGATATAAACACCTATACAATCAAGGAACTATTTTGAGAATGCCATTTTTTTCCCCTCTAGACTTTGAGCCATTTTTCTATCTAGTTAAAGAAGGCACAAAACCTGCAGCTAAGAATATCTCCAGGTTTAGGCAGGATTCCAAGGAACTAGAGATATTAAATAACTTTCAATCAAAACATTCATTCCCATGTGGAGACTGTTCCATGTCTGACATAAGCTTGTGTTTAAAAATGTCATTCCTATGGAAGATTAAAAAAAAAAAAAAGAGCAAATTCTAGCATTTCTATTTCCATGGCTCTGTTACATTTTTTTCTTTTTTTCTTTTTTACTTTGAAGAATGAGTTTAAAAATAATTGCGGAGGGTGTGATGAGGACATTTTCACATTAGGCAGTCAGGGGAGTCTAAAAATGACCTCAGGGGTCCTACTTCAGCTGTAAAAAGAATCTGATGGGATTTAAATGGAAACTTACAGCAATTTGGAGTAGAAAGCATGAGAATTTGAGAATACAGAGGCAAAGCACAGGGTGGACAAGACTCTAAACCTTGTTTTTCTTGTTGTTGTTAGGTGCCATGGAGTCAGGTCTGACTCATAGTGACCCTCATAGAGTTTTTAATGGCCGATTGTTTTGGCATTGCTTAGGGAGTGGGTTGCCATGTCCTTCTCCCATGAACACACCAACATAATTGTTTTACTCAGGTACTAACACATCAAATAATGCTCATGAAATAAGATTCTTATTAGTTAACTAAAAATGATCCAAAATTAATTGATATGTTGAACAACTGGGAATCTCCAGTTTAATAGGGGAAGCGGGTGTGGGGGGGATCTGAAAGAGCCCAAGACATCCAAAAATGCTTGAGCCGATAAAGCCTACCTTGATTGTATGAGTTTTTCTTTAGATATTAAACAAACGAAAAAGCATATTTTTCAGTTATTTTTTAAGGGGAATACTGGCCAAAGATAGTATGTGTGAAAGATTGGCAAAGGCACTTGGATAACATAAGGAGTGCATGCAAAGTAGGGAACAATCTTTGTTGGAGGATTAAAGAACAAAATCTGAGAAAAGTGCATCTTACCTACATATCTCGGCCACAGCCAGACTTTGAACAGCAAATACCATACATTGTCAAAGACTGTCTTGACAGTGCCCATAGTCAAATATCACAAACTTGGTAGGAAAAGACTGGGGAAGCAGTCAGAAGCTTAACTGTTTTTCTAGTCTGAAACACCAAATTCCTTTGAGAAAATGATTGAGAAAGGGTAGGTAATCAGTATCACACTTCTGTTGTCAGGAATGAATTTTCTAAGTTGTCTCCTAACCACAGAAGTGCTCTAAGCCTTCAGTTCTCTGGGCCGATTGACTTCACCACGATTGTCCGGCTGAGGAGCTGTGGGTCTTGGGCTTTCATATTTGGATAAGTGACAAAATAATTCCTAAATCATCTTTTATCTAAGTGCACAGAACAGGCTGATTTGATGGGCAATGCAAAGAACAGCAGATTTGATCTAGTCCTCTGGACAGCAGTGAGTAGGGCAAACAAATGCCTTTCTCCAGTGAGCTCAGTTCTGGTTGGGACTTTGGTGACCAATAATCAGCTAAAAGGCTATATTTGCTGAGTTGTGTGTGGAATTATCTCCTTTTTAATATACTTTTGAGCTTTCGAGACTTTTATCCTAGGATCCCACCTCTTTATATGTCATCATTGCCTACTATTATTTAATTTTTTAGGAGAGACTCCTATATCTTTTATATTGGCAGAGATCACGGTCACATTTCTTTGTCAGTGTACATAAGTCCTCCTCTAGCAAAGATTTGAGCAGAAGTTCCTGACCTCCATCTTTAGGGCCTCAAGTTCCTTCTCCCTGCTGATAATTGAGGTAGGGTCTTTACAGAAACATTTGCAAAACCATTCATGTTGACAACACACCTTTCATGCATATAGTCTGACAGTGATATGCAAACAGACACATCAAGACAGCACAAAACACCTGGGAGCATGGCAGAAAAAAAGAAACGTGTAACATGTGGCTCTGGAAAATTTTAGTAGGGGAGCAGCCCAGTGTGTATGAGATGCGGAAGGAGTTGTCAGTGATGGTGCACATGACGGCCTGGAGATGGATGGCTGTGTAAGCTTACACTCAGGGACAATGGAGACGCCTGTAGGAGAGCACCTGGCGGGAGGTCTGGGGAGAGCAGGGCAGAACCATGCAGTGCCCTGGATGTGAGCAGAGAAATCAAGTCAATACTTTACCAATAGTAGTGAGGCTTCTTAAGTACAGATGTTATGTGGGGAAAACTGTCAAAACACCCTGAAATATATCCAGATTTGGGAGTAATTAGCATGTGCAACTATTTCTTCTAAGCCTGTAACTGCATTTTTAGTAGGAAGCAACATTTTCAACCAGTTTTCCCCCACCCCCTGAAAATGGGGCCAAAGCGATGCACATGCTCTTATGTGCAGGTAAGCTGCAGCAACACCCCACCAATGTCACTGAACTCTAAGACAGACAATATTTAAGTCTTAAAAACGGTTGGCTCTGCCATCAGTACAAATGCCACAGGGAGTAATGGCCCTACCAAAGACAGTTGTGGGTTATCATCCAAAGGAAATGGCTGTTTTTCACTTGAGACCCTGTTTTCCATGCCTGATAAACTATGTTCTCTTTAGTGTATTCTTGCACTTCACACAATCACCACAAGAAGCAGAAAATGTGAAATTGGGTGAAACACAACGAATTTATTAAAAGAAATAGTTTGAAACAGCTCATTTAACTCTTGGCCAACGAACAGGGGGTGCATTGGCATGAAAAAGTCTTGATAAACAGCAGGAAGTGAATTTGTGACCATAAGTTCTCTCCCAACTTCACCTTTTGTTCTCCTTCCCCTTTGGCTTTCCCTAAAGCTAAATGACTTCTTTCCGATACATTTAGTGTTTTTGCTGAGGGCAAGACTAGCTACAGATATGACAAAACCTGCATGTCAGCTAGAATTCCAGGTGGGAGCTTCTGGGACTAACCTCACTGAATGAGGCTGAACTGTCAATCAGCAAGATCATGTGACGGCAATGAGATGAGAAAGGGACTTTGCCTAGGTCTCTTAGCAATCCTATTGCATGGGTAAAGGTACTAGGATTTGTCCAATCTTTTATCCGATATCAATAAGCAGTCATTGACTCATTTCTTCCAGAAATGGCAAGTGGTAGCAGTCACTCTTCCACACACTGGGGATGGAACATAAGTAAAAGACACAAACCACTGCCCTTGGCATACTTATTCCCATGACGCCTATAATCTAAAGATGTCAGAGACAATAAATGAGAAAAATA
The DNA here is from genome assembly GCA_007922755.1 of Pedetes capensis. Lineage (NCBI taxonomy): Eukaryota > Metazoa > Chordata > Mammalia > Rodentia > Pedetidae > Pedetes > Pedetes capensis. Next base: position 27,966 of record VMDO01011085.1, on the reverse strand, counting down.
TATAAAATAGGCAGTATGTTAGGTACTAAGTGTCAATCAGAAAATAAAACAGGGAAAGGGGACAGAAATATAGGGGAGCAGAAGCTGCAGTTGAAAATGAGATCTCTAGGGAGGACCTCACCAAGAAGATGACATTTCAGTAAAAAACTGAATGAAGGAAGGGAGCTAACATGCCAATATTTGGGAGAAGAACAGTGCAGAGGAGGAAAGAGCTAGTGCAAAGGCTCTGAGGCTGGAGCACGCTTCCCTGTGGGAAGAGACAATGTTGCTGTCGCAGCAGGAGGAATCATTGTTATGATGAGAACGGGTTAAATTAGTGAGGAAGGTGGCCAGGGATCAGGGAGGAAAACACAGAGAGAAGCAGGGGACCAGTTAAGAAGTAGTATCTCGAAGGGTGATGATGACTCTGGCCTGGGAGGAGTATAGAGCAGGCGGTTAAGTAGCCATCAAGTACATATGCTGAAGGGCTGGCTAAAGGACCAGATATGAGACATGATCAAGTAGAATCAAGAGTGATCCTCTAAGACTTCTGGCCTAGGCATTTCTCTCTTCCCTGTCTCTGGAACTGACACCTTTAGTTTAGCATTTCAAACACTGACTTGTAATGGTTTATGTTGCTGTCTTCCGCATTATACTATCAGTCCATTTTCAGAGATTTTTGTCCTGCCCTGCCCATACTGGTTTCTCTCCCATTGTCATAACACAGAATTTCTACCAAAAGAGGCCCCTGGTGTTTATTAAATAAAAAGGCCTTATAGATATTGAGAGGTAAGAGCTGAAGATACAAATATGTCTGCAAACTCAAGGCCTAAAAGAAATGAATTTAGGCTTGAAGTTAGTTGGGCACAGATCAGTTGGAGTTTCAACAAAGAATGAACATAGAATGTGAGCCACTGTATTTCCTCAGACTATTACTGCTAAAAGACTGCCATGTAATATCTCTAGTATACAGTAGATGGTAACCATTTAATATGCTTTTTGAAATTATTTATATTTATCTAAAAATCCATTTATCCCCATATGAATTGAAAACTTTCATAACACCATAATAACAATGGATTAATCATTTCTTCTAGGAATTAGATTATATTCAGAACTAAAGGAAACGTAAAGAATGGACAAGTTATTTTCAGGATTAATTCTAGTAAGTTACAACAGAATGAAGGCCTAAGGATGCCCGTTATTTCACAGACCATCTTGCTTGTTAAAACACATATGTCCCAACCAAACAAAAGTTACTAAAGCATAGCCAGGATTATAAATTTAAGAGAGAATTGACCAGTTTTCTTGATCTTTCCACAACCCATAGATTTGTCTCTGGGCTGGGCACAGGTATTTCCAGGGAAGAATAAAGTGATGAGAAAATTTTGGAAATGTAATGAAAGGCCAATATTAAAAGTTATTGTCAGGACTGTTGTTAAGATTTACTAAGAAAAATACCTGTGAAAGTATTCTATAAACCATAAAGTGCCAATTATTGCCAGACAAATAGGATAATTGGTTCAAAATCCTCAAAGAATATATCTTGTATGTTGTGGTTATTAAGAATAAGAGAACATTTTCATCAAGACATTTTTCCTTTTGGTTTACCAGTGCTACCCTTTATTAATATGGAATTTCTGAAAGATAGATAGAATTATCCATGGAAGTCTATAGAGTTACTCGACAGTCTCTTTTTACCACCTAATTTAAAAGGGAAAACTGTGTGGGCTGGTGTTTATTTATATTATTATTTATTATTATTATTATTATTATTATATTATATAATTATAATTATATTATATTATATTATTATATTATATTATATTATATATTATATTATTATAATAATATTATTATATTATTATATTATTATTATATTATATTTTATTATTATTATTATTATTTATATTATTATTATATTTATTTATATTTCTTCAACAGAAATTTCTAGTACAGAAATGTCAGAAACTGGTGTTTTCTCTTACATCATGATAAAAGTCAATGTAGGTAAATTTGACCCAACTTGTCAAACTTGAAGTTATTAAGCAGTAATAGAAAAAAGTAAAAGGAAGGTGAATACCAGACAAGACGTTAATGTATTGAGCAATGTGCATGTCCCTTATTCTCTTTGCCCATCTCAGTGGCCCCATTGTTCACACTCTTGGGACCTCTGCCGTGTCCATCGATGCTTTTCTAGCAGAGCTACAAAGGACCATCTTTCTTTCCTAGCCATGGGGCTGATGTCTGGGCAGCAGCCAAATCCTTCCAGCTCCTGGAACACGAGTGGGCCCCAGCCATTCATCAAGGCCTGTTGCTATCTTATTTGGCAATTTTGTTCTCTAGGGACAGATGCATCCTGGGGATAGGGCTGGGTTGGGCATAGGGATCCCCACTCTTTTCATTTCTTTTCTTCTGGCTAAAAAACAAATTGTTCCACTTCAGAGCAGGAGGGACAGCAGGCTGAGGGTGGCACAAAGCATGTACAGGCAATTTTCTGTCAGATGATTCGGCTTCATTGCAACCTTATGCTTGAGTGCTTTAGCTCAGAATTCATATATTTCCACCACAGATTTAACTTTTGGAATTATTTGTATGCATTTTGTCTAATGTGCTTTGTTTTGGGTACACATATAATGGTACTAATCCACCTTTAATTGTTCACTTAATGCTCTCATCTTGAGGCAAATAGAATTGTGTGTGTGTGTGCAAAATTATTTAAAAATTATTCTTTTAAAAGCCTTAGAAGTGATATTCACAGAAGAAGGAACCTATAATTGGAAAAGCATTATTATTAATACAAGTTCTGTGCTTAAGAATACTCAAAACAAGGTATTACAAAAAAATTACAAATCCAAAATCTTGGGGGAAAATGGAGTTGATGATATGACTCAATATATTTGTCTCCTTTTTCTGCTGGCCTCACAGCTCATTTTTTAATTAGCTAATTAATTAAGGAGAGGCCAGGTGTCAGCATTTCCCATCTTCATCACCTTGAGGATGGTACATCATTTGTTATTCTTACTATAAAAGTGAACATATAAAATTCAATCTAGTAAAATAATTTATATTCCTTGTCAATACCTTAGAAGATCCTGGTACATATAAGAAATTGATCAACAGATCCATTCATTCATTCTACTAATGTTTATTAAGCCCCTACCCTGTACCATGCCTGCTGCTGTAGCCCTGTGGCATCCGATCCTGTCAGATCTCAGAAGCTAAGCAGGGTCTGGCCTGGTTAGTACTTGGATGGGAGACCGCCAAGGAACACCAGATGCTGTAGGCTTGGGAGATGAACCCAGCAACCCACTCCCAAAAATCAATCCACCATTGAAAACCCTATGAACAGCAGAGAAGCACTAACAATAGTGTTTTGCCTGTTGTATGTAGGGTCACTATGAGTTGGACACTGACTTGATGGCACCACCCAAAAACAACAACAATAACCTTGTACCAGGCCCAGACACTGGTGATATGGGCTAGGAAGACAAAAGCCTCTGTCTTAAAGATACTAGGAATAATAGCAGAAGGAGAAGGGGAGAAAATGAGGAGCTGATTTTGACACAGTGCAGGATCTGCCGAGGTACCCAATGGGAACATAAATGACATACACTTTCTGTATTCTGAATGTAATGTGGAAGGTAAGAACGGCACAGAGAACTTCTGGGACCATGTGACATTTGTTTTAAATACTAGAATGCTAGACATGATTAGCTGGCTTAGGAATAGGTGAGATGGTGGGCCTAGACCCTTCAGAGGACAGACTTATGAAAGATTATTGTGTCTGGAGCAAGAGATGAGACTGCAAGGAGGGGATAGGACCCAATCCAGGGAGATGAGTAGGAGTGAAGTCTCACACTCCCAGTGCAGCTACCATCTCAAGTGAGTAGACACGCCTCATCACTCACCTCTGTACCTAATTCCCAGCCAGGGTGGCTGGGTACAAAATGGAGGACATTTGAACACACCAGAGGTCTCTACCTCATTCCCTAGTTCCACAGTGAACAGCTATGAGGGCAACATTGTTAGTATTTGATGGAGAAATGGAAAACTTTAGCAGAACTTGGTGTTCTCTATTCCGCTATCACAGGGAAACTGGTGAAACAAATCTTCTTAGGAAAAAATACACACACAACCGCAGACAAAGAGCAGATCATGTGACCAGACTCTGACCCCCTGAGCTGAGGACTCTATCTCTGGGAGAAGGGAACCAGCATGATTTTGTGTGACAATATGACAGTCTCCTATCATTAACTCTGAGATTCTATAAATATCCTATTTCCCATATTCAGCTATTAGGGATCTAGCTCCATTTCCCCACAAAGTTTACATGAACAATTTATGTTTCAATAAGAACTAACTTACAGGTATAATAAATAAAAAATATATATATCCTACTATGCAAATATTTTCTCACATATCATAGGTTACATTGTCTATAATGATATTTCTCATTCCGAAAATGTTTTTAGGATATAATTACAATGCATTAAGCTGTGCGTATTTAATGTTTTAAAATTGATTAGTTTTGACATCTATATTCCCCTTGACAACAACAACAACATTCTCCCTGAAACCATCATCACAATCAGGGTAACAAATATTTCTATCACCTCCCAAAGCTTTTTTATGTCCTTAAAATCCATCCTTCCCCTCCATTACTTTCTCTGGGCAAACAGATCTACTTTCTGTCACTATAGATTACACTGAATTTTCTAGAATTTTACAGAAATGGAATGACACAGTATGTGCTCTTTTTTTTTGCCTACTGTCCCTCACTAAAAAGCTCTTACTGTAATCTTCAAGGATGCCTCCTTTCTGATTGAGGTTTGGTAAAAAGCATGACGACAATTTGATGACAGTATTCACAAAAGAGCAGCTGAGGACCTCCTGCTTCATAATCATCCACATAGTGGCCAAAATTGGCTGATTTACCTTTCCCTAAAACTCTTAGAATAAGCACTGCACTTAGGTGTACTTAAGTATGAGAACTAACAATCTTAGTATAACCTCCCAGAGAACCAGTATTCCTATCTCTTGGTTCAAGTTTTACTGCTCTTCTTATGTCTTTCTACTTTTTTCTATAACCGGAGCAACTATTAGTTCTTTTTGTCACAACAGCACACAGGACTCAATGTTTTTAGTGCACAAGGTATAATAATTTTCCAAGATCTCTTGGTATTAACACATTGAAAAGTATGTTTTGGATTATTTTTCCATAAAGTACACTCATCACTAACATCCTTCCCTTTGTTTCTTCCTGTCTATTTATAAAGCCCACCATCAGGACCAGGGCTAAGATGAACAGTGCAAAGTACTTATTCGAGTGCAAAATGCAAAGAGTAACCAAAAAACTCAGTAATCCAAATGAAGAATACTTTTTAAAACATCAAAATTAAGACCAAAAACAAAAATCCAAGACAAATAAAATAGGAACATTTAAAAAAAAGGGAGGATCAATAAGAGTGCCAAATTGAACCTGAGGCAGAAGGGAAAAAATAAATAGTAATAATGATCCTGCCTTTAAAAATTATAGCTTACATTTTAAGTCTAAGATGAGAGATTCACTTGTCTTGCCTCATTCTGGCCCTGATGTGGCTTCATTTGATATATTTCATGGAACACCAGGCCATTTGCCATCCTGAAAACATCATTAAAACATTACTTTTGGCCCAGTGTTTAGAATGTGCTATCGGCAGTAAGTGCTAACTCAAAATAATCTATCTAGATGCATTCATTCATTGTTTCTTACATTTTCCATTAACCGCAAATACAGGCAAACACAAAAACACTAGTCACTCATAGTCTTGAATTTTTAAAAGAGCCTCCAACCAAGCATCCAAAATTGGGTTTACTCATGCAGTATCTGATTACATGGGCCTTCAACATGAAACCAAACCTATCTTATCTGAATAGACACACAGAAACCACAGCTCTGATTAATGTTATTTAAAACACGTATTGTACTCCCCACAGAGCTACCAACATTTGAGAAAAATCAATATGTAAGAATAAATTACATAGTAAATGGGTTCAAATCCAATTGAAATATGTCCAGAAACTGTTGGGTATAAGGGCTAGTAAAGTGTTTATCAATCTTGTAGTTAAACATTTTGGGGGAAACAAGCCAAAAAATTATCCAATATTCCAATCCGCTCTCATAAACTTCCCTTGGATGTATCATCATTACTGAAAGTGAAAGGACTCATGTTTAGCTACTTATGGAAGCATGTAAAGAATTAGGTTACTTGGTGTGAATAAAGAAATTAAAAGCAGCACTAGAACATCAGAGCTGGAGAAAGATGGCAAGTGCTGGTCTTCAGTGTCCACATAAGGCAGTGCAAAACTTAGATGGCACCAGGAGGAAATGTGAAGGCAGTTAGGCATCATTTGTCACCATCAGCCATACAGCATGGTGGCATGGAGGATTACGGGCTCTGAAGTTTGGGCAGACCCAAGAGGAAAACTCAGCTCCACTCTGTCCTGTCTGTCTGACCTTGGCCCAATCTGTGCCTGTCTTCGCAAGGTGAAATGAGCCTCCTTTGTGGGGTCACCACAAGAATGAAATGAACAGGATATTCAGAGCATCTAGCACAGGCCTGGCTGTGGGTGGTGGGGTGCCTTGATGAAAGTGTAGCTGTTGCCTTTACCACCGTCCACACCATCTGCTTCCTCAAGTGTCTGCAGGTTATCTGACCCTGGGACAAGTCAGCAAAGGAGGTTTCAAGGAGAAAAAACAACGGAATCTATAATTATTTACATGTGGGACTAGAAGAGAAGGGCAGGGGGGTCTGGATGTCCTGTTGAAGGCAGAGCCCATTCTATGGGTCTACCACTTTGGTACATTGTGGTACCAAAGTGGTAGGAACTTTCATTCCTAGGTGAAAGGAACTTTCATTCCTATGAGCATTCCAGGGAAAACTCCTGAGTTGAATGATATCCCTTTAAGAAGAGGCTCTTTCCTTGCCAAACAAAAACCAAAAAAAAAAAAAAAAAAAAAACCCCAGCCAATTACAGTCCTGGTTACGATGTACAGTTTTGTTCTTGACACTTCAAAAGATCCAAAAGAGAGCCTCCAAGGTTCACCCAAAAGTAGATGGAAGGTAGGTGGTGGGAAGAAAGGCCACAGGAGAATTAGGATCCTCACTCCTAAGAAGAGAGAAGAGAGGGCCTGGCAGATTTTGGGTGGGAGAAGTGTCAGGACCGGATGCTACACTGCTCCCTTCTGCTCCCTTCCGTGGAAAGGCTCCAATCAGCAGTTTCCCTTAACAGGGCCACCTCCCTTCCTGAAGCAAAAGGATCAGCCTGATGAGCTCTGTGATCTCTACTTCTAAGCCTCTGTGCAAGCACAGAAAAGCAAGTGGAAACAGCCCACTGATGTGGAGTGTGGAATAGTTTTCAGTTGTATCCAATTTAAGATGAAGTAGAGGTAACTTTGTGCAGAGGAAGGAGCTGGCGTCATGAGTCCGGCAGAGCTGGGAGGGAACCTGACTCTGAGACTCACACTTGGGCATGTGACGGCAGTGGAAGGGCTCAGGGCTTCACTCACTTGTAGCACAAAGATCAATTCTTGGCCTAGGGGTCCCCAAAGGATGAACTAAACTAACGTTGGCAAACTTCTTGGTGTTGCCTGGCACACAGTAGGCCTTTGATATATTGGAGCTATTATTCTAGTTGGCTAAAAAAAAAAAAATGGGTTGAACAGTTGCCTTTAAGTCATGAAGCGGGCAATGACATTCTAGTTACAGTCAAACCACACTAGAAAAACTTCAAATTCAAGCTGGCCAACTGCCTACCACTGATACCCACCTGACCCAGAGGTCCACCCTGGGACCAGAGCTTTCCCATGCCAAAAAATGTTTGAGGGGCAACTTGTGAATTTCCTTTGTGCTAAGAAGCAGAAGAAATGGATGGCGAGGTCTGAGGCATTCTGGTATAAGTCTGGTTTCTCTCATTGTCACCATAAGAATCCAATTAATTATTCTAAACAGGTTCCAAATATCTTGGAATACATTCCACATGCCTCAAAGTTTATGTCTGCTGCACATTCCATGAACTTAAAATTCACACCATGTACAGTAAAAACATTAGTTAAAAAACCAGTTTGCAAACAAAACTGATTGTCAGAAACTGTAATTATGATTTTTGCCCGTCATGAATGATATAAAGCTAAAAACAAAGTCATGAACATATTAAGTGGCTCTCTCACAGCAATGAAAAGAACTGGCCAAATCTCTATAGTGAATAAAAGAAACTCCAACTGCTATGGGATTTTTCCATAAAAAGTTACTTTTGGGGACTATATCAATGTGGCCTTACATATTTGGCATTTCCAGAAAGATACTGGAGGTCAGGACAGAGCAGCTCTGGTTTTTGTTCTTCACTGCCAGTGAGGCCTGTGGCAGGATGCCTGGAGGCTGTGGAGAATCAGAAGGGGCAGAGGAACTACACGGTACAAACACACACAGAGTGAGGCCCCAGGGGAATGAGGCCAGAAACACACGCGTGTTTCCTGAAGTCCCGCTGCGCCGCTCAGAGAATCACACTTGGCTTGGGGAGCACTTCCTGTTTCTGTCCAAGGGGGAGCTGGTGACAGTGGATGGAACCAAACATGATGGACAAGGGAGCAAAACAATGCACTTTGACAGAGGGACTCACAGGAAAAAGCAGCTTATTTTTGTTGCGAGTGAACAAGCACAGCCATGGCATGCTGTAAAATGACTCCAGCCATGTCAGGGGGCTGGCTGAGGCCCGGCGTGGATCTGTGATGGCCACGGTCCCATTAAACAGACCCTAGGCATGGTAACAAAGCAGCTCTTCTATCACTACAGTGCAAGTTTCATGTGGTGGGGCCATGTTAAACTTTGTTGTCTCAAATGCAAAAATTTCCAGGGGCAACGAAACACTGAACTGTTGAAATAGTCCGTAGAGTCTAAACCTAAACAGCTTAGTGAGCTCATCTTCAGGCCCACCTTTGTACCTTTTGTTTTTCAAAAGTGGGGTAACAAAAAGGTCCTTTGGCACTCATTGTATCTATCCTGACTTTGTCAAAGATACTTCTTTAAAATCATGCTTCTTTAAAACCATAGATATTACAAAGCTAACTGTATAGTATTTATAAGCCAGTTTATTTACTATTTTTTATATGTAGAACAACTAGACAAAAGAAAAACTGAACTGGTAACTGAGATAACAGTCAAGAATATTATGGAAAGAAAAAAACTAGGACATTCAAGGAGATGAAAAGTATCTATGATTCTGGATACTAAATTTAAAAGTCCTTGTTACAAGAGGGACATTAAAATCTTACTGTGCTTCCATTTGCCTTTCTTTAAGTCCTCATGAACAAACTGGTCCAAGTTATAGGTTCTTTCAGTGCATGAATGACTTCCCAGGAGTAGGGCAAGTACTCCCAGCAGTTTACTCAGTATTTTAGACCACTTTGACAAATGCTTATAAAAGTTTTTTCAGAGAGCTACCAGCTTCAAGAAATAGAGAAACTTTCCAAAATGCTTATCCCAATATCGAGGAGTAATTCACATCTAACCTTGTGAGATAACATGGTGTTTCATGTTAACAAGGGACAACTAAGCTGTGATACCTAAATTCTAAATTTAAAATGAACTGTGTTAATTTACAGTTAAGGGGTTAAAAAAATATCCCTCTACCTTTTCTGGATTTTAATAGCTGTAACCCGTTCATTGAGAAATAAGAAGACAAGAAGAAGTTGCTAAATATTTTAAGGCACTTTGACTATGTTCCTACCTATGTTAGTATCCTTCTAGATTAATCTTCTCTTTACTGGATTTTTCCCTTCTCTTTTTAAAATGAAAACTAGATATTAGCACTCTATCTCATTTTGGAAACATGCCTTATAAAGGACTACAGAGATATTTTTCTTTCTTTTTAAAAATGACCTTTAAATAAAAATAAGAGACTTTCCAGATAACACAAAGCCCAAAGCAAACAACATCAGACCCTGCTAATATAGTAATGAGAAGACCAAAGAGACCTTCTGAAGTGGGTGGCCAAGTGCTAAAATAACTTGAAATATTCTAAAAGAAGGCAAATGAAGTATCACTCAGAAAAACAGCAATCAAAGTGGCCCAAGGCAGGACAGACCCCTCCTCCAGTAAACAAGCACTCGTGGTTTGAAACAGGGACTTCCTGACTGGCAAGGCAAACTCGTTCTTGACATCAGGAAATAATACTGCTCTTTTAATTTTTTTCTGAGACACAGTGCAGAAGCCAACGCATTTCAAGGCCATATGATGTGGTTTCTCTTGATTTGCGACCAGCTGCTGGTCTTGAAAAGGAAATTGTACTTGGGCTCAGCTGCGCTGCACTAGTCTTGGTTTACCTGCCATATGCAAAACGTCTGTCTTTGTGATGGTCGCCAAAAGTATCCCAAAGCCTGAGAGAAACGCTCACTTCATCAACAACATCCCGTGAACGCTCCAAGACCTGAAAAGGAGAGAAAATCCATGCTCAGTGTTAATCGTAGACTCCCCAGGAACAGAAGGTCCCAGGGAAACAGCCTTCAATGCCCCTCACCCACTGGCATTCGGTTTCCTTATTCCATCTAACAGGACTTACACCAAGTCCTAATTCACTGTCTGGAATCACGTGACTTGAACCTCATTCACAATATCACAGCCATACTCCCAAATTTGCACTTTGCTTTTGTTTTCTCTTGTGGCACCAGAAAAATTAGTTTTGTTTTGAATATACAATTTACACTCTCTTCCTTTATTTTTGATCAGACTGGCAACCAGCAATGATCGCATAAGGACTCTAAAGAAGCTCTTTGCATCTTACCTCCTGGCAGACACGGTACTGGTCAATGGCCCACACGGTAGGTACATGGGTGGCCAGCAGCTGATACTGCGTCAGTGTGGTGTTACACGCCCGGGCACAGATCAGGCGTGTCTTCCCCACAGCGTTGTCACCCACGACCACACACTTGATGGTTTCAACGTTGGGTCGTTCGTAGTCCATGTCAGTGTCCATTTATGAAACACTATAAGTAGAGAGTGGACACCATGTTAGAGATACTGGGGCTTACCAGAACAATCCAAGATGGGAGGAGTTCAGAACAGTTTTGCCTTGTTCCAGCCATGTCCTTGGAGGTACGAAAGCATAGGCAAGAAGCTTGCCAGCCCATATGAAGTCTAATTGAAACTCAAGCTTTCTTTTTATATCTCACACAAGAACAAAAACACCAGGTCATCATTTTGACCCCAAATGATTTATTTCAGTTAACATGTTATTTTCTCCTTGGTTTTCTCTAAATATAACCTGCCCACTGCAACTCCATCCACACACGGTCAGGACAGATGGCACACATTTATGCCTCACTAGCCATTCATGTTGACTAGCTCGTAGGACTGGTCACCAATAGGGTTCATCTTTGACACTAGGGTGCCATGGTAATACTAATGTCCTTTTCACTGTGATCTTCCAATTGTCCAATATGTGTTGTTGAGAAACAGTTTTCTATAAGTACAAAACTACTATATCATCTTAGAGATGCAGGCCAAATGAATGCCTGACTTTAAAGAAGATTAAGCTATAAGTCTAAATCCTGATATAGTAATCAAGTTAACTTTCATATATTCACTTATTTATTTATATTAATCAAATTACTAAAAAGGATATTCTCAAGATGGACCACTGTAAACCAAGATTTAAAAAAATTGTTTTCCCTTCTGTATTTTCATCCAGAATTCTGGAGCATATGGTAAAGGCTGATTTTGCCAGGAAGAGGAGCTACTTGGAATCTTCCTGAAATCACCAAAGAAGGCTAACAGAGGACTGCTGGGTACAGACCCAAAAGGAAGAGGAGAAGAAACTGTTACTGCTGGGCTTCCCTGGGGATGGGCCCTCCACTCCTCAGGAGAGCAACCTCCTGATCAGCAGCAGCTATAGGGAAGAACAACTCTGTCAGATCTCAAGATTTTAATGAGTTGTAACTACCCTTTTGAGGAAGTCCATATCATTAAACTGAGAAAACTATTAAATGGTCATTTGAAAAGTCAGTAATGGCTTTTAGGGGCCACAGTAAAGAAACTATTCAAAGGGGAATCTAATAAACAACTGGGACTTAAGAAAGGTTTAATTCAACTGATTTAAGAAAAGTGAGAATTTGCACGATAGAGGAACAGATGGAGAGATACAAGGAAGAATATCAAGAAGAATACTTTTTCACAGGACTATTGGAAGACGGAATCTTTTCAGGAAGTGCAGGGTATGGAATTATTGCCCATCATGCCATCAGGGAAGGTGTTAAACCCAAGGCTGGCAAATGATTTGGCACAAAGAGAGTGCAGTGATTCAAGGAATATATGTGTGGTTAGGCTAGGATTTGATCTGTGGTTCCTTATACAGTAAAGAGGCTTAAAATAGATAGATAACTTTGCCACACCTGGCATTGCTTTTTCTGAACATCTTAGGTAAGGAGACTCTTTAAAAATCTCCAATTACCAAGAGGCACAGTGGTGCATGCTTGTAATCACAGCAATTCAGGAGGCAGAGGCAGGAGGATCCCAAGTTCGAGGCCAGAGGCAGCCAGTGTAACTTCCTGAGACCCTGTTTCAAGATAAAATTTTTTTAAAGGGGCTGGGGGTGCAGCCTAGTGGTAGAGCACTTACAAAGTATGTGTGAGGCCCTGGGTTCAACCCCCAAGTACCAAAAACAAAAACAAAAACCCCCCAAATCTCCAATTCTGATGATCAGCCAGGTGTGGTGACTCCTAAAATCTATTCTTTTAACATTTTGTCTTAAAATCCTATGGTATTGTTAGTTCCCTGTCTAATAATACAATGTGGCAAAAAAGCATGAATTTGGTGTTAGTTCAACGTGTCTTAAGTACCCCCTAGGGAACATGAACAATGTCTGGAGACATTTTTGGGTGTCACAATTAAAAATTGTGTTTAATCAAAGGTTAGATTAAAAGCTATTGCCTTCAGAGAGGAGAGGCTAAAGATGATACTGCTAAATGTACCTCAATGCACAGGATGGTCCTTCACAACTAAGAATTATCTCACCCCAAAGGTCATAGTGCTGAGGATAAGCAAGCTTGCCTTAGATGGACGTGAGTTGGAATCCTAGCTACTCACTTTCCAGGCATTTGAGTCTGGACAGGTTGTACTTTCTGGACCTCAGCCTCTTCATTTGTTAAGAGGGAATTATAATAATATCCATCTCCTAGGGCAATTGAGAAGATTAAGTAAACTGATATTTTAAGTCCCTGGTGCAATACCTTCAAAAATTACAACCATGATGCTGAAGATGATTGCTTTTAGATGACAACAAAACAGAGTCAAATGGGAAGCCAGAATTAGATGCAAATAACAATAAAGATCTATAGAAAGGATAAATTTTAGAAGAGCTAATTTAAGGGTAACTCATTTTAAATTGAAGAACGTAAGTATAAGATGACACATAGCTGAACTTAAGCAAGGAAGGTAGAAAAAGTTTTGGATGAGGAGCAGGGAGGTCATCGTAAACAAAAAGGTAACAGTGTTAGGAAGGTAGGTTTTTATGGGGCATCGATAAGATTCCAGAATTAAAATATTAACATTTCTTAATGATCTTTGATAAAGTTCCTGGTGATATTACCATGGGGTAGCCCAAATCAGTAAAACATATTTCACTTGGAACCTAACAACTTTGGAACTTGAGATATATTATATGAATATACTAATTGTTTGTTGTTGTTGTTTGTTGTTGTTAGGTGCAGTAGAGTCGTATCCAACTCATAGCAACCCTCATAGGGTTTTCAATGGTTGATTGTTTCAGGATTGCCTTGGGAGTGGATTGCCACATCCTTCTCCCATTTTTGTGGTGCTAGAAATTGAACTCGGGACCTCAGAGACTGCACAGCAGTGCTCTACCAACTGAGCTAAAGCACCACTCTGTACTAATTGGTAGGAAACATTAATCTCTGAGGGTGAATTTGATTTTTTTGGAGAAACATAGACAGCCAATCCCTCAAATTTGGAGGTATGTTTAGATTTGGTTAAAATTGAGATAAGACAATAAAAACATAGAATTACTTTTCTTGTTGACTTGCAAGTTTCGAGTTGGTTTTCTTATGGGCTTGCCATCTCTGACAGCAGCCCCCAAAGGGAAATCCCCCAAATAATCTCAATCACTGATGCGTAGATGCAATAGCTGTGTAGCTTTTACAGAAGACTATTTTGAAAGAGACAGAAGCCCTTCAAGTTTTATATTAAGGCTATGATTACAAAAACTATCATTACTTCACTTATTTTTAGACACATTTCATGTAGTCCTTATGTTAGCTATTGTTGCTGTAGCAGAAAACCAATTGAAACAAACTTATACGGGAAGAGGTTTATTTGGAGCTCACAGATAAATAGTCCATAATGGTGGCAGGGCAGGCATGATGATGGTGGTGGTGGTAGGGCCTGTGTTAGACGACCTCAGGGCATGGAGGATCAGTAATGGAGAGAGATGAGTGCCATGGGTAAAAACATCCAAGGCCCCAACCCACCCCCAGAGAGCTACTTCTGCAGAGCACAAATCCCAACTGAAAAAGTGTCATAACCTCCCAGTGCAGCACCACCAGCTGGGAGCCTAACATTAAAATGCATGACCTTTGGGGGACACTTTATAGTCAAACTATGACAGTCCTAAAAAAGAACTCTGTGTCAAAGGTCAGAATACCATCTGTGAGTCTTCTAATCCCTATAAATCTGCTCAAGACCAAAGTGAATGCCAAAGGTGCTGAACCACGTATATAGGGGATGATATGTAAGGAAGAATAAAAGGCAGGGAAGAATTAAATATTCATAGCCCAGATCACTTGCTATAGAGATGGAATTCCCAGGAAGCAATGCTGAATTTCCAAATACTGAAAATCTTTAATTTGGGATATAAATTTCTTTTTGTGGTAATCTAAAAAGCATTATAAGAGTGTGAAGACAGCCAAGGATGTAAACTCATGCAATACTTGTATTGTTGTAAATCAGATGCTCATTTGTTACACATAAACAAATAAACATAAAATTATGGTAGTAATTATAAAAATATGCAATTTTATCCTTCTCCACTTGTTATGGGCTCTAATTTATTCATATCTAGCATTCATATGGTTGAATGAGCCCTTAGGACCATCTGGATAATGACTATCTGCTCTCTGATTTTTATTTACCTAGAATGAGAGTAATAAATATTATTCATTTAACATAGGTAATAAATTCCACCACCATAAATCCTGCTGATCTGTGTGGATCCTCTTTCTCCTTTAGAACATACTTGAGGAGACAAGGTAGAAAAGAAAAAGAAAAGTGTGAAAGAATGAACACTGGTAACCTGCTAATATGGTAGCTTTGGCATCTTCTTACTCCAAACCAACTTGAATTTTATTTTGTACTTAAAGGGATATTTAAGACATCAATGGTAAAAGCTGAAATCCACCCTGAAGAATCCACCTGTACACTTTCTGGAAGTCAGAAGTGGTAAGTTTATTGGAAAACCAGCAAGCGAACAAGTCAATGTGGAAGTTGGGAAGTGAAAGCTGGGTGAAGTGGTTCTGGGTGGCCACTGCTCTGGGTACTGGGTGTCTACTACCATAAAGCTCACGTAGACACCAGTGATCGTGATCTTCATGACCTACAGGAGTGTGTCTTTGGAGTGATTATTCTATACCTTCACCACTATTATTACTGCCATCTACTGGACCTCAGGCCACTCCTCTTCATTCACCATCAACTTAGTGTTCTTAATGTGTCCATGGAATGATGCACCCAGCCTCACAATTTGCTCACTTCTTCAGTGCCAGTGATCTTTACTGCATTCTACTTGAACCATTTATACTTTTGGCCATGTGTTGGATATTGCTGTCATCCAGAAACATTTTACCTCTCAAATATCAAATTTCAGAATCTCATTCTTGGAGTAAGAATTCTGCATTTACAGCCAGTGCTTCATGAAATGAGACCCTGCAGCAACTCCCCTCAGGAAGTGTAATCCAGTTCCCTTCCTCTTGAACCTGGGCTAACCTGTGGACACCTGGCCCAGAAGAATGTGGTGGAGGTGGTGCTGTGTGGATTCTGGAGTGTAGGCCTTCTGAGCCCCTGTTGTCCCCCCTCCATGCTGTTGGAGTGCTTCCCTGAGGTCCCCATGTAAGCAAGCTGGCCTAGCCTAGCAGAGTCTGAGAGTTCACACTGAGAAGCACCAAGGGTCCCTCTGATGGCCATTACCAAATGACAAATGAGGCCATCCTGGATTATCTAGTGTGATTGATCCTCCAGATAAATGTAGCTTTATGAATGCATGCAGTTGAGACCAGCAGGGGAAGTGCCAAGAAGTTTCGGAATCATAGAACCCTGAGAAATAATAAGTCATTGTTGGTCTAAGATATCAAGCTTTATGTGTTTAATGTAGTAATAGTTAATAGAAGCCTGTAGCCGTACCACTGTGGCATCTGACCCCATCAGATCTTGGAAGCTAAGCAGGGTCAGACCTGGTTAGTACTTGGATGGAAGACCACCTGAGAACACCAGGTGCTGTAGGCTTGGGAGAAGGACCCAGCAACACATTCCAACAAGTAATCTGCCACTGAAAACCCTGTGAATAGCAGAGAAGCAGTAACAATACTGTTTTGCCTGTTGTCACTATGGGTCACTATGTGTCACTAAGGGTCACTATGAGGTGGACACCAACTCAATGGCACCTAACAACAACAACAACAACAACAACAACAAGTTAATAGAAACACACCCATTATACATCAGAATAAGCTCCAGAACCCTGATGCCTCTATTTTCAAAAATCTATTGGATACAGGCTCTTATTGGGTAGATATTTTTTCCACCCAGGCTGATAAGCCATAACTTTTTTCTTCAGCATCATCCTCAACCTGTCTCCTTGTTTGTGTGGTAGACAGAATAATGAATGGTTCTCCTGGTGTCTGTGTCCCAAATGCTGGCAGCTGTGAGTGTGTCCTGTTCCATGGCATGAGGGAAGCAGGGTTGCAGAAGGAAGCAAGGCTGCTAATTTAGGCTGATTATCCTGGATTATTTGTTTGGACTCAATGTATTCATGAGCCCTTTAAATGTGGAAGATGCAGGTAGTAGATCAGAATGAAAGAGAAATGTAAAGATGCTTTTCTGCTGGCTCTGAAGGAGGAGGAAAGGGCCACAAACCAAGGGATGCAGGTGGCCTTTAGAAGCTAGGAAAAGGAATGCAGCCTGCAAAGGCTTGAATTTAGGCTTAGCAACACCCATTTTAGACCTCTTAGCTCTAGAACTATAAGTTAATACATGTGCTGTCTTATGTCACTAAGTTTTTAACAATTTGTTGTAACAGCAACAGAAAACTAACATAGCATGCCTTAGCCACACAAACGGCTGCCCTGAATTCAAATGTTGTTTGTTACCTCGGTGTCTCCATACATCATTCCTCCTTACCAACCCTCCTCCATTTCTCACTTGCCTTGCAAGTTCTATTCATTCTTTAAAACTTTATTCAGATATCACCTCTGTAAAGCTTTCCCGACTGCCCTTCCTCCCCACAGACCAATTTACCTTCTCTTCTGACCAATGACTTATTAGGTGAGAAGCCTGTGAATTTTAACGTTTTTGTAGTTGTATCTCCCAAGTGTCCCTCTCATGCACATAAGGACATCAAATATTCCTGGGATGTGGGTATGTGCTTAAGTGGAATACATGCACATATAATACTTTTTTTTTTTTTTTTTTTTTTTTGCGGTACTGGAGGTTGAACCCAAGGCCTCACGCTTGCATGCTCTGCAAGTGCTGGACCACTGAGCTGCACCCCCAGCCCATTTTTTAATTTTTGAGACAGGGTATTGCTAAATTATGTAGACTGCCTCTGATCTCGAACTTGTCATCCTCCCACCTCTGCCTCCTGAGTCGCTGGGATTACAGGGGTGTGCCACCACACGGGGCTCTCATATAACACTCTTCTATAAAGCCTTCCCTGACTACTCTCTCTAGTCTGAAGGTCCCCTAATTTAATTGTATCTCTGTGTCCTAGCACCAGCCATGGGAAAATAGTGTCACAGCCAGATGTGACCTTAGCTGCTCTGACATCCTCTTCAAATTATTTCCACCCCACCTTCAGGCCTTGAGTTGATGGCCTTTGTGACATTGTCTCTCTTTTATGACACAGGCTCCCAGCAAACCCAAGGGAAACTGCTGTGCACATCCCCTCCCTCACTCACACCACAGTTACCTGACCTTTAGAGTCTGAGCCCTGAAATTTAATACTCAGGGGCACTGTGGCTGATGAAACCCAAGATGTTCCTGCTTGCTCCTGACTGGTGCCCTTCCGTGTAAGGCCACATACTGATTTCAGGTGAGGGTACAAGACTCCTCTCACATTAGAAATTTAGAATGTAGGGAGGATGGGCAAAGGACTATCATTTGTCTAGTATAGTTTACTAGGGGTCTCCTAATTGCTCCAAATTTCGCAGGATGGGAAGGAACAGGCCACTTCTTACCCTCACTTCTGCTGTGTTACCCATTATATTTGCTATTTTGATCAAGGCATAGCGAGTAGGCTGCTTAAAGACTGAAATCTAAAGCCTAAGGAGCTGCCTCTACTCTCAGCTCCATTCAGCCACTGAATTTTCTTCTTCCTTCAAAAAGCACATAATCTGAACTTTAAGAAATACTTTATCTTGGTCATTAAAAAAATACTAGCAGAACAAATTTTAGAGTATTTGAAGAATTAGCTTTGAAAGAAAAACTGAGAATTTTATTGACAGAAACAAAAGGAAAATATTAAGAATTGCATAATAATAGCTGACAGCCAGGTTTTGACTCTGCAGGTTTCATTAGCCTGAGCTCTTAATCACTAGTCACAGGCAGGCAGGAGCTGTTTCACACATAAAATAAACATTTTGGCTAGAATGAAGAATGGTTTAGAGCCGACAAAGAGACAGTAAGGGCTAGGTCAGACTTCTCCAAATCAAAACTTCACCGAACTAGATCTGTAGGATAAAACTTCCTCCCTTCATTTAAGCCAGCAGTATTTTTTTCAGTTGAGTATTTTGATTTAAAAAAGAAAGGAAAGATGAAGCCAACACATTCCTGTAATCCCAGCCTCTCGGAAGGCTGAGGCAGGAGGATCGATCTGAGTTCAAGGCCATCCTGGTGTACAAGGCAAGTTCCATGACAGCTTGGACAACATGGTGAATTCTAGGCCAGCCTGGGCTGCACAGTGACAGACAGTCTCTCTCTCTCTCTCTCTCTCTCTCTCCCCCTCTCTCTCCCTCTCTCTCTCACACACACACAGCATAAAAAATCCAAGGGAGATTTTAATACCACCATAAGTAAACTGTGCACTATATTCTAGACCCATGTGGGGCCTACTTTTTTCTACAAATATGCTATGTAACCTCTCCTTTGACAACTTCACTTATGCCGTGACTTCTGCTCAAATGCCCTGTCTCATGCTTTATTCACCTTCTGGAATTGTGCTTCACCTTTGGGACTGAAGCAGACTTAATTAGAGAACTACATGCCCAGCACTCACTGAGTGTCAGGAGTAGCAAACAAGCCTCTTGGGGGTCTTGCCCTCATGAACTTCAAAGTCGGGTGGGGGAAAACAAATAGAAGGTAGACACATACCTAATTACAGCTTTGCTAGGTTCCTTGAAGAAAAGCAAAAGGATGAAGTGAGAGAAAATCACAGGTGGGAGACCCAGGGGCACAGACACGGGAGGCATCTGTCAGGAGGCTCCACCTTCCTGCTCTCGGACGACAGAGAAGGGGCCAGTCAAGAGGTGGGAGAGGCTCCTGGCCAGGAGGGCCAGGTCAGAGAGGCAGGAGGCAGCCAAAGTTAGGATTTTATTCCAGATGCAGTGAGAAGCTGCTGAAGTATCTGAGCAGAGGAGTGACCAGCTCTGATTTGCTTTTAAAAAGTATCACTGATACCACAAGACTGCTATGCAAAGACCTCTGGTGGGACAAAATGAGTAAGGTTAGACGACCAGTTTTGCAACTCCTAAATTCTCCTGTTCTCCAGGAGAGAAAAGATGGTGGCTTTAACTAGGGTGGAATTAACAGAGATGGCGCTAACTGGACAGATTCAAGTTTTGGAAGAAGATGCACTTAAACCATTCTTCCTTTATGCCATCTTCTAGGGAATTTCAGATAACCAAGATTACAAATTTTTGATGACACAACCTTCATCTTTCAAGTCTCAGATATTTTCACAGGGCCTTGCTCGTATGCAGAGTTCAATAAATGTTTGTTGAATCAAGTATAAAAGAACAGCCACTCCACCTTCCTTAGGAAACCTTGCACCTTGGGCTGGCAGAGAACTTGCACAGGGCTATCTCTGGTGACTGATCATTAAGTCCTATGGCCTCAAGAGCAGCAGCAGGTGGCTAAGCCTGTAGCTGGTGAGAACACCTTGAGGGACATCTGTGTGGCCTGTCATGAGAGCAGCGTTTGACAGATGGCATCACACCAACCATGGCTCCCTGGCAGGAAGTGCATCTGTAACCATGGGAACCACCAGGGACCAAGAACCAGGCCCCTCCACCAAATAGAAAGTGGAGGGTGAGGGGCAAGAGAGAGCGCCAATAATGCAGGCATGCGGGGCTAAGAGCCCGACTTGATTGGGAAAAATAAAAAGAATGTGATCATTTATTGTGCTGTAGTGTCTAGAAGCAATTTATAAATATCTTAACATTATTTACATATAAGGGTGCCATAAAGTTTGCATCCCCTTTTAGACTTTCCTAGCATTCTAATTCAATGATTCTCCCAACACTTTTTGGTGACTCAGCCCTTGACTGGAAAAGAGGAAAGGGAGGCGCACAAACAAACTACATTAAAGAGAACTGCTTATAGCTGATATGAATGTGAGTCTTGAAAACAGTTCATTATATACTTAAATGAGCCATGCCGTACAATGCAATTAGCTGGGCTTCAAGCCAAGATAACAATGACAGCACAGATGCTTTGAACCCCCATAATTTTATGTCATATGCCCCTATTCTATATAGATAGGCTCCACAAGAATACCAGAAACTGAGGATGAGAGGTAGCCATATACCAGAATCTGGAAGGATATCTGCCAAATTCCCTTCCATGTAGCCAAGAGAGAAAGTCATTGGAGACCCACAGAACACCCATTTTCACAGGGAAAGAATTGGCTGGGCAATAAGCAGCATGTTCTTCCTCATAGATGCTCATAATCTGGAGTCAAGACAGCTGCACTGAGTTGGGACAAGAGTGGAAAAAGTACCAGTAGAAAGCCACTGGGAAAGCTAGGCACTGTGGCATGTGTCTGTGACCCCAGCTACTTGGGAGGCTGAGGCAGAAGGATCAAGAGTTTGAGGCCAGAGGCAGCCGGTACAACTTAGTGAGACCTTGTCTCAAAAGAAAAAATGAAAAAATGCAAGTTGGAGGTGGAGGCTCTGTTGGTGGAGCACTTGCCTAGTCCTAAGCTCAAACTTTAGCACTGGAAAAAAAACAAAACCAAAAAAAACCCACCCCAAAACAAAAAACAAAAGCAATCCCCTGGGAGACTGGCATGCTGCCATCAGCATGGAGTAGTACCAACGACTACCCTTTGCTGAGGATGGACCAGGTGCAGAGACCCGAGTAGGGAACATGTTCTTTCTGTTCTGTATTTGCTTCACCAAGCCTGCTCAGCCAGTCCCTTTCAGTTCTGACACTGCCACAGAAGTGACTGACCCTGTGGGGTGAATGTGGGGGGGGACCAGGAGGATAAACAAACATTTGTATGTCTTTTGTGCTGATGACATCACTCACTATTGTCCTTTCCCACCCCCAGACCTTCTCTCTAGCTGTACCACATTGATTAGCTCCACTTGTTTGCCCTGTGACCAGGTGGTTTCGCCCAGCCTCGGTCTCTGAAGGAGCCTAGGTGAGTTAAGCATTTAGAATATGCTTGATCCTTGGCCAGCATAAGTCCTTTTTTATATGCATGGGTAAGCAAAGACCATTCTCTGTATGGTCAATGAAAAACCCTGAAGCGTAGAAAAAGACAAGCAATTACGTAAAGGCACAGAGGAGAGATCTTCCATCAGCGTAGATATGCTATGAGAAATAACAAGAGAAAAAAATTTAAATATCTGGTCCAGGTAAAAGAAGATGTATATGAACTAATAGCAAGTGAAGTTATGTAGGCAATAGGACAAGAGAAGGAGAGGCTGTATATGAATGAAACACAGGGTTGCCAAAATAAAAACCATATGGGTAATAGTAAATAGGAGACTTAAGACTATAGCAAAATTAGTTAGATATAGGCCAAACATGAGAATTTCTCTCTGAACCCTGAAGTAAAGGCCATCTGCAAATGAGGTGGCAGGAGATAATAAATGGAGTGATTGTTGAAATACAATCTCTTTGGCAGTATATATTCCTCAAGAACCTATACTGGGAAAAAAGTGATTTAATAGAAACTTTTTTCTCCACCATAAAAAGGAAGAAGGGGCAAGGAGAAGGAGGAGGAGAAGCAAGAAGAAAAATAGAAGAGAAGACTCCAAATTTATCTATGTTTTTGGCAAACCATGTAAATATCAATGGCAAAAAAATTTGTGTAAGACTTTTATCAGTATCTTATCAAACATCTTCTAGAACTAATGGACAAAAACATACTCTATAAAGAAATAATAACATAGACAACAATGAACTTCACTAATATACTACTTAAGGATGATTTTTAAAGCACATACAGAGCCTCAAAATAATAAGGCCATGGTAACATATTTCAATATTGGGTCAAATTCATATTTATGTAAAGGTGACATAAAGCTATTTTTAAATACCAAAGACTCAGGGCAAAACCACAGGTCCCTATAAGAAATTAAATTGCAATTAAATTGCTAGGGAGAACAATCCCTCCCTAGATAAAGATACTAGCCAAAACATGTAGAGATAACTGAAATTAAAAATAAGAAGGCATTTTCAGGTTTAAAGCAATGTGGAGATAAAAACCAATTGAAAAATATTATGACCAGCCTACATAGTTATTTTATTTTATTTTTATTTTTTGTGGTACTGGGGATTGAACCCAGGGCCTCGCACTTGCATGCTCTGCAAGTGCTGGACCACTGAGCTGCACCCTCAGCCCTTTTTTTTTTTTTTGAGACAGGGTCTCGCTAAATTATGCAGACTGCCTCTGGTCTTGAACTTGCAATCCTCCTGCCTCCGCCTCCCGAGTCGCTGGGATTACAGGCGTGCACCACTGCACCCGGCTGTTATTTTGAATTTGGTTACAAAATTGTATAGAAATTTTTTTGTAAACGATAATCTGGGAGATAAGAAAAGGGCAACTCATAGCAATAATGAACCTTAATAGATTCAAATGCATATAATAAATGTTAAGAAAACTTGAGAAGCATAAGGAGAAATTTATAATAACTAAAGTTTATGGGGTTAAAAGCCAGAATAAATCAATGTCAGATTTAGAAAGTAAAAGTGAACAATGCATAGAAGACATGAATAATAAATGTTGTTGTTGTTGTTAGGTGCATTGAGTCCTGTATACAAAAGAACAAAACATTCCCCAACTCTGTGCCATGCCTGGGAATGTCAGTGCTTCTCTGCTATTCACAGAGTCTTCAATGGCTGATTGTTTTGGGGTGGGCTGCTGGGTCCTTCTCCTAAGCCTACAGTACCCAGTATTCCCAGGCAATCTCCCATCCAAGGACTCACCAGGCCTGACCCTGCTTAGCTTCCGAGATCTGATGAGATTGGATGCCAGGGTGGTATGGCTGTAGACTGTGAATAATAGAAAAAGTAGGGTTAAATTAATAGATAGCCTACATTTTCAGACCTATAAAAGAGAGTGTTTCAAGTGTTTGTGGCACACTTACAAAAGCTGACCACATACTGTGTCATAAGAACAATCCCTCCCTAGATAAATTCTATCAACCAAAGTCTTTGGCCACAAAGAAATTGATGAAAAATTAAAAGAAAAACTTTTACGGCAGGAACAAAAAAATCTCAACTTCAGAAACTTTAAAAATTTTTTCTCATATATCTTTCTAAGGAAATAGCTTTATAAATGGAAAATGTTTTAAGAGTATATATATATTTATCACTTACTAAGAAGAAGAAAAAAATGAAAACAACATAAATTTATGACAAGTGGGGGAATAATTAATTAAGGTACTTGCTATGTGATCTGGGGCACATTACTTAATCTGAGCCTCTATTTCCTTATCTGTGAAATGGGAATAAATTACCTCCTTCAGTAGGTTGTGTAGGTCAAATTAGATAATGCTCGAAAATACATTAATCGCCATGCCTGGCATCAAGAGAACACTCAGCAAGTCTGATTTATTAAGGTTGTCATTACGGTTCTGTTTTTGAAGAGTTTGTAATTATGTAGGGAAATACTAATGTTATACCAAGGGGGTAGGGGTTAGGGTTTAGCTCAGGTGGTAGTGCCACACTGCACTCTTTGAAGACCCAGGTTTGATCCCCTCCCCCCACAAAAATGGGAGAAGGATGTGACAATCTACTCCCGAAGCAATTAACCATTAAAAACCTTATGAGAGTCGTCCTGAGTTGGGCTGACTTGAAGGCACCTAACAACAATAAGAATATCATCAAGGGGAAAGTGCAGAACAGTAATTGGAAATAGAGCTGATGAACTATATAAATAAGTAGAGGTAACCTAAATAAAACTGACCTCCTCATTGACTCACATTAAGTACCATCTTAGCACAGTGACACAGCTGAAAGTGATAACAGTGTCCCTACTGAAGAACGGAGAGGTGTGGTTTACATAATGTATCACGCCTCTTGCAGCAAAGCTCCTGGAAAGTCTCTGCACTGTTCTTCCCTAGGGTGCCACATCTCCTGGCAAGTACTGAAATCTGTCCTTCTGCCTCTCAAGCCTCCCATCTTTCCCCATGAGTTTCTTCATTTCCTCCTATAGGGCTCACCATTGCTGTCTGTGTGTTTTCCTTGAGTTCCAATCCATTAACTCCCAGTTACCAACTCAATAGAGCTTCCCTGAGACCCACCCTTTTCCGGGGTGGGGATGGGGGTGGGGGGGCGGGGGGGAGGGGAGGGCATGCAGGTGGGCGGGTTATTATTCATATGTGATTACTTAAAATGTAATAATGTAATAATTATGTCTTCTATCTAACTGGAAAACATCAACCTCTTACCCTGCAACAATAATACATGGAGAATAACTTAGAAGGGACTACAGTAAACAGATAACAGCAATTGCTGCTGGATAACAGAGCAATAACTTATTCCTTTCATTTTTCCACTTTTCTTTAGTTTTCAAATTTTCTGTGGTGCACATGTATGACCCTTAGAAAATGAGACAAAAATAAAATGATATAAAATTCATTTAAAGTGTACAATTCAGTGTTTTTTCTCATATCCACAAAATTGGGCAATCATGGTCACTACATAATTCCAGCACATTTTCATCATCCCAAAAAGAGACCTTGGACCAACTGGGAGTCATTCTCTAACTCCCACTTCCCAGCTCTGAAAACCACTAATCTACTTTCCGTCCCTATGGATTTGTCTATTCTAGACATTTATTAGGGCTGGGGTTTAGCTCAGTTGGTAGAGTGCTACTCCACATTCTCTGATGACCTGGGCTCAATCCCAAGCACCTCCAAAATGAGAGAAGGACATGGCAATCCACTCCCGAAGCAATCTCAAAACAATCAGCCATTGAAAACCCTATGAAGGTTGCTATGAGTTGGACCTCACTCGACTGCACCTAACAACAAGACATTTAATATAAATGACAGATATGAAATCTGTTGTTGTTGTTAGGTGCCACTGAGTCGGTATCTGGCTCATAATGACCCTACATACAACAATGAAACACTATTATTGTGCTTCTCTGCTATTCATAGGGTTTTCAGTGGCTGATTGTTTTGGGGGAGTGGGTTGCTGGGTCCTTCTCCCAAGCTTACAGCACGTGGCAGTCTCCCATCCAAGTACTAACCAGGCCCAACCATGCTTAGCTTCGGAGATCTGATGGGATCCAATGCCACAGTGGTACAGCAGCAGGGATGCTGTCTGTAGCCTTCTGTCTTTGGCTTATTTAATTTAGCATAATAATTTCAAGTTCTTCCAGGTTTATCAATACTTCATTACTTTTTATGGCTGCATAATATTCTTAGATGTATTATTATTATTTTTTTTATGCAGTACTGGCGTAGAGGTTGTTGAATCCAGGGCCTTGTGCAAGCTAGGCAAAAGCTCTTCCATTGAACAAGTGCTCTTCCTTCTTTTGTATTTTATATTTTGACATAGGGTCTCACCAAATTGCATCAGCTGCCTCTGGCCTTAAATTTGTGACCTCCTGCCTTACTCTCCCGAGTTGCTGGGATTACAGGCATATGCCACTGAGTGCTTCTGATGTACTATGTTTATAATGGGGAAAATGTTTCAGCTTTCAAAAAAAGTAATGGCTACATAAGTTTAACCAGTGGTTATTAATTCTATGAAGAGTATGCTTATACAACCCAATAATAAAAATGATTTTTGATGACACATAAGTTGCTTTTTAAAACCCTGTATTTATAAGGCAGTGTGAGACTACTAAATATGTTTTATTTTTCTGACTCAAGCTCTCAAATGAAAAGGAATCTAAATGATATTTTGCTGCATATCCGACACAGAAAGTGAACTAAATAAAAAGACAATTGAGGATACTCAGGCATACAGTTCTATTTCAAGCAGAAGAGGGAAGATTCTTGGCTTTTGAATTTTGAGCATTCAAAGAAAATATTTATGGTAGTGAAATAAGCAATTTTAAGAAACTAGAAACAGAGCACATGAAATAGTCTGTGGAAATCAATTGTGGTTATATTAAGCTTAGATCAATACTATACTATAATTCAGCTTTACATTCATTAAGAAAATAGTAGTTTTAAATTTGTTGGTATGCATGCCATGTATGTATCTGTGTACCTGAAAATCACAAATACAGAAATATTGATGCACACTCCTGCATAAATTTAAAATTATCATCTTTACCTAGAAGGGCAGACTTCCACACATTTTCAGAAATCAATTGTTTAAATGAAGAACTTACTTCGGGCATAGAATTTAGAATGTTTCAGTCACACTGAGGGTGCAGTGGAATGGCAAGCAGAGGCAGGGTGCTGGTGGTATTCTGGTTCTTGATCTAGCTGCTAGCTACTTAGGTATGTTAACTTTGCAAAACCAAGCTGTATGCTTGTGATCTGTAGACATTTCTCTATGTGTGGCTACTTCAACTCATTTTTTAAAGTAAAAAAAAAAAAAAAAGCAACAAATGACCCTGTCTATTGATTTTGGAGTTCTGATAATCTTCACATGGGTGAAACCTAGCTAAGCGCTGTATAAAGAATCTTGTAAAGAATTAATAACAAAAATATTGGTCAAGCCTTTAAAGAGATGTCAAAGTTCTAAGTGCTTGTCTGAGAAAGCTAATGTCAAGTATGAAGGCTACAGGTGCTTAGAAACCTGTCCTGATGATGAAAATTCTCTATGGTGCTTTGTAGTCCATTGTTCACTGAAAGCATTCTCTAAAGATGTCAGTAGGTTAGTTTCTGCAGTACCACAGAGACCACCTGCTGTGAAATCCTCAGATATAATGACAATCAAACAATTGTATTTAAACATTTATGAGACTACAGTATGGCAGTTAGGATTACAGTATGCTCTGATTAAAGCAAATGAAGAAACTGTCTTCTTTTTCTCTTCCAAGATTTTTCAGCTAAGGTAGACCATAAATGAGGGCACACCTGCTGAAGAAATGATGGGAAAACATTCTCTAATCTCCAGATCAAGTCATGAAACTGACCGATTTCAGTTGTCATATCAGAAGAGAGTCTTTGGTGTACTTTAAATAAATAGAGTTAAAAAATTTTTAGAATCTAAATATTCTAAGAGTTCACTGTTGGTCTTTATTTCATACATTCAAAGGGAAACCATTTCCCTTACTTGAAGCCTCTTTCCAGGAGCCTTAATGTTGTTG